>PVIA01001542.1:0-271152 GCA_004024845.1 Tonatia bakeri
GAAGAGAAATTCAAAGATCTAGACAAATTCCTGGTGTGAGAAGTACTTCAGTATTGAAATTAACTTTTTAATTTGGATCTTTTTATGATCTACAAGGATCATGAAAAGGTAGCTAATCTATTGGCAGAGGAAAACAACTGATGTTATTTTATTACATAGAAGAGAGGGGGGCTTATAAAATGGTAATAAAATAATAAAACAAGTATTTTATAGTGAAACAAACCAAATCACTGTTTTTGTTTATTAGTTAATTTATTATTATTTTATTTCTTTACATACTTGTGGAGCTACAGGCATTTAATTTGAATGCTTTAAAATGATGGCTTTAGTTTTACCTCATGTCTTCAGTAATTTCTGTTATTACTTGTATTGGTTTGATTATTTAGAAGTTATTTGGTAATTTTTTTCATTAAAACATTTTTAATAATGATGATATTTGAAAAGATAATAGTCTCTATTTTCTTTATTTAAGTTAAATTAGTTTGTTTTAATAGAATATTTTTATTGCTTTGAATAAGTTATAGTTATCATTCAGCCAACCATACCTAGACAGCCTTACTATTAACTCCATTAATCTTAATCTAGTATTTAGAATTGTGTTAAGGTGATAGAAGTCTAAAGAATAGAAGGTGAGAACCAGTGAGGAAGTTAAAGATCATTAAAGTATCAACGTTGTCCACCTGAGACTGTAACTGAGAGAGAAGGAAGGATCGGAATTGAGTTACCAAAGGAGCTTCTTACTATTTCTATCTTGAAAGGATCAAACTTGATGAGGACTCTAGAATGTTTCCTTGACAATCCGAGGAAAGGAAGTTTGGGCTCAGAGTCTCCTCTGTCACACTAGAGTTTAGGCATTTAATGATCAATTGATAATCATGAGTCATTTAGGTAAAGTAAAATGAATATATCTGGCTGAATCCCATCCCTCCAATTCCAGAATGTGAAATCTTTTAGAATAACTAGAATATTACAGCTACAGTAAACCTTTCATATATGAAGTTAGGCATATGGAATTCCCAATAGTGTATTTCAGAAAAGAAGTTTCCGAGGTCCGTAATAGCTCCTTGGCAGACAAGCAATGCAGAATGATGTCAGTTTGGTCAAATGTTTTAATAGAACAAGACCTTAAGATCGAATGATAAAGTTAGCAATTGTATAGATCAGTCAAGATTTTTTGAACAACTCTGTAAAGTTAAGATAGCAAAGGCAAACTTTCCCACATAAAACAATAAGGGAATGATATGTAGTCTTCCCTGTTCCTACACTGTGTTCCCATCATGTCTCTCTATCTTGCTCAAGCCTCCTGTCCTCCCCTATTACTTAGAGGAACATCTCCCAAAACCTATGCCACAGAGCGCTTGGTATGTATAGGACAGTAATAGCCTTTGCTGAAAAAGAAATGCCAGTGGAATTTCTTTTCCAAAATGTATTTTTAAATTTACAGATATAAGACAAATTTTAAGTACCTTTAAGAAGTTATTGATATGGGATAATGTGCCTTTAAGAAATTGAGTGCCATCTTCTGTATATCAAAACTCACTTTTACAAAGTTAGGAGAAGCTAGATGGTACACGTATAACTGACAAAAGATTGGTATCCAGAATACAGTAAGGCAGCTTGGACTTGAGCCTCGGCTTCTTGTCTTTCTCCCTGAAATTAAAAATTGGGAAGTGAACTATTGAAAATATTACAGTGGCTTTTTTTTTGAACAGCCTAATTCAAAAGTACTTGGACATTGCAAAATACGCATTACTCCCTTCGCTGTGATGCACCTTGCGAAACGTAGTTTTTATATTATATAAGAGTGAAAGCAAAATGACGGAGTAGGCTTGATGCAGCACCTGATATGAGGACCTGACCTGCAACATCGTTACTTAACATCAGATAGCCACCTTATGGGGAAAAGAAGAGCTCCTCATTTACAAGTATTTTACATGTTACTTTGTATAATAACAATGTAAAATGAGAGCTATTTAACACATTTATTTTTAAGAAAATGTTTCGAATTTTCTGTGGGTGGGTCTGTTAAAGATGAGGAAAAATTCAATTTCGATCATTTTTTGCTCATCTGAGGGGAATTTTGGGGTGCTTACTTTAATTTAGGCAGACAGCATACCCACAGTGATATTCTCATGCTATTTCATTGGGATACTGTATTCAAAAGCATTTAACTCCTGATGGTCATCCACGAGTACATTATGATGTTAAAAAGCACTTTGGGGTCAGTTAGTTTGAGGAAAGGATAAAGACAAAACTCAGCCCTTCTATTTTGGTTCCCACTCTTCTACCCTCTTGCAAACCTTTCTTTTAGCCAAGATATTCTAGCTTTGTCCCTTGTTCCACTTCATTTCTTACATTTTTCAAATCTTGTTCATATGCCTTCTCTCATCTGGATTCCCACGCCTCACCCTCCACTTTTAAAACTATGCTCTAGGCCTTGACCAGTGTGGTTCAGTTGATTGGGTGTCACCCCATAAAACAAAAGGTCAGCAGTTCTATTCCCTGGTCAGGGCACATGCCTGGGTTGCCACTGATCCCAGATTGTGGTGTGTGGGAGAGGCAGCGGTCCATGTTGCTCTCATACATAGATGTCCTCTCCCTCTCTTTCTCTCCCCTCCTCTCTCTCTAAAAATAAATAACATATTTTTAAAAACTCTAATAAAAACTATGTTTTAAAAGCCAGAATAAATCTACCTTTCTCCTTTAAGTTTTCTCTGACCATCCCAGCCACAGTAACATTAAACTCCACCAAAGTCCTACCACATGCCATTTCTTTACTTCACTTGGTCATTATCATCTACCAAGTGGTGCAGTGTGCAGAGTAATGGCCCCTCACAAAGATATCCAAGTCCTAATCCCAAGAAGCTATGACTGTGCAATAAAGAGGAATTGAGGTTGCAATTAATTAAAGTTGTAAATCAAGTGAACTTAAAGTAGGCAGCTTATCCTGGGTTATCCATACTGACCCATATAATTATAAAACAAAACCTTCTACTTAAAAGTAGAAGAGGGCATCAGAACAGAGAACCAGAAAGCTGTAGCATGAGGACTCATCTGAACATCGCTGGCTTTGAAGGGTGCCAGGAGCTGAGGAATGGGAGCAGCCTCTAGAAGCTGGAAAAAGTGAGGAAACAGATCTTCCTACCAGAGCCTCCAGGAGGACTGCAGCCCCACTGACGCCTGGGTTTGGGCCCCACGCCGTGCACTTCAGACATCTTACCTTGAGACTGTAAGATAATGAATTTGTGTTGTTGAAGCCACTAGGTTTGCAGTAATTTGTTATAGCAATGATAGAAAACAACTATACTAGGATCACTTTGGTATCTTTTAGGTATTTTGACATCGTCCTTGGAAACAATTTGAAGTTCTGAGAAGATGGCTAACAAACATTGTATATCTTTACAGGCCAACGCCATAACCATATACTGAGCATAGAAACTGTCCTACTCGCCTGGCTGGTGTAGCTCAGTGGATTGAGCACGGGCTGCAAACCAAAGCATTGCAGGTTCGATTCCCAGTCAGGGCACATGCCTGGGTTGCAGGCCACGGCCCCCAGCAACCGCACATTGATGTTTCTCTCTGTCTCCCTCCCTTCCCTCTCTAAAAATAAATAAAATACATAAAATCTTAAAAAAAAGAAGAAATTGTCCTACTCTAGTTCTAAGAAGTCAGGAAGGAGAGAGGAGAGTTAACCCACTAAGAGACTGCATGCTGATTTTTAGATGTCTTATCTACACGCTAGCAGGGCCATCATTCCCAGCTTTAATAGTTTTGACAGTAGCCATGAGTATTTGGACAGTCATGCCCCACATAAGGGTGTTTCGGCCAGTGACAGACCACATGTGTAATGGTGGTCCCATAAGATTGCAACGGAGCTGAAAAATTCCTATGACCTAGTGACATCATCACTGTCTTAACATTGCAGAGCAACTCGTTGTTCACATGGCTGTGGTGATGATGGGGTACTGGTGTGAACAAAACGACTGTGCAGCTGTCATAGAGAAGTACAGCACACACATACTTCTCATAGAGAAGTGGTGCACACACAGTACATAACACTACCTGATAATTACTAATGACTGTGTTACCGGTTTCCATATTTACTATGCTTTTTATTGTTGTTTTAAAGTGTACTCTCTCTTCTTATTAGAAAAAGTCCTATTTGGTCTCTACAATTTCACTGAAGTTGCAGGCCTTTGACTCTTTGTACTGTATGTTTCCCACCCTCAGGCACACCGCGGTGGTAGTCTAGGGCATGTAGAGTACTTTCTGTCTACCAGGTCATTTAACCTGATGTCATAGAGAGCCAGCTTGGTTTTTCTGGAGAATGTCAAGATGATCAGGAATTTTGCAGACATTTGCTCTGACTGGTGTCGCTCACTTGGTTGGACATTGTTCTGGAAAGCAAAAGGTCACTGGTTCGATTCCCTGTAGGGGCACATGCCTGGGTTGCAGGTTTGGTCCTTGTCAGTGTGGGTATAAGAGGCAACCAATCAGTGTTTCTCTCCCTTGCTTTCTCCCTCCCTTCCACTCTCTCTAAAAATAAATAAATAAACAAAAGTTAAAAAAAAAGAATTTTGCAAACGACATAAAGAGAGGAGAGTTTATGTAGCCCTGAGTCAAAACAGTAAGATGTACTGCTGTCCTTCTCATGTAAAGGTAAAGTTTTTTGACCCTCTTTATTATTGGATATTGAAAAGAACATGCTTGTAAGATCAAGAGACATATACCATGCCACAGCTTATGTCGATATCTTCTATTAAGAATATTACATTCAGCCTATCAACCACAGTTGGAACTACCAAGTGGTTAAGTTTAATATGTAGCCATTAACCAACATGATCCATTTAGTTTTTGCTGAGGTCACACAGGTAAATTAAACAGAAATATGAGGGAAACCAACATGTTTGCATCATTTAAATATTGAGAGTTGTGTGAATTTCTGAAATTCCTCTTGGGATATATTTAAAATACTATATAGACAGGGTCAGGAGGGGAGTGAGCAGGTACATCTTTAGGGATTTTCTTATACCCCTTCTTACCATAACCTTCACACAGTAAGCCAGAGATTAGGAAAACTGTGCAAAATGAATTTGTTCAAATGCCATGATTCGGAACTAGGAAAATAACCACAGAATCTGTTATTTCCTATCTTCCAGATTTTATTCTGCAGATTTTGGGGAAGCTAGACTTGGGCTAGAACTACATTTACCACCTGGCCTCCATAAGCCCTTACTCTACCTAGTGGCCTATGAGATATCTGGAGTTTGCTTGTTTTAGTATTAGTTCAGACGCTGCCATGCAACAAAAATGTCTAGGAAGACTCCTTTCTTCAATGTATAGTTTCTATCGTAAATGGCTACAAGAGCTTTCGAGGAATGATTAGGGAGAATTTATTGTGCGAGAACACCCATACTTGCCTTCACTCATGGGCTCTGGCCTATGAATTGGCTTAAAACAGGATGAGAGACCATCATATTTTTCTATTTTGAAGTTGAAATTAATCTTTTGGCAGTTTTTGTTTTTTGTTTTATAAAGCAAGTAAGTCAAGCAAGACCTTGATTGGGTACATCCATCTGTCTTGAGCTTAGGAACATCCTGATCGGTTCACCGCCACCACAGGTTTTTGTAGGTCAGGACACTGGTTGCCATTCCTGCCTTGCTCTCTATTCTGATAGTTCTGTCCATGTTGACTCTGTCAGTTAGGTGGCACTCCCTGACCTTGGCCTTTCTAGGTTCCTGCCATCTCTGTTGATACTTGAAGGACAGTTTCAAGGCCACATCTCATCAACATAAAGTGGAAATGTGTCATTGAATTTCTCAAAGCTCCCAGTGCAACCTTCTTATACATTCCCCATTCCTTATTGAGGCCAGTGTCCTCTAGGGCTTCCTGGGGCGTGTAGTCAGTGGGGTCATAACATAGTAAGTGTAATCTATTTTAACATCTTCACTTTCCTGAGTCTATGGCTTCCTTAATATTCTCTCCACATAGTTCTGGCATCTCAACCTCGTTTGTAACAGGACACTACATGGCCAAACTTTAAGAGCCCATCTCAGCAGCATGTGAGGATGACCCCAGATTCCCTTTCCAGGGGGCTAAGTTACAGGAGAGTGCTCCAAGGTCAGCAAGTTGTCCACCATGCAGATGTACAGGGTGGGGCAAAAGTAGGTTTACAGTTGTTTGTATGGAAAATAGTACCATAGTTAATAAATAATAATATAAGAATAAACTCTTTGTGTTTATTCTCACAACGGTAAACATACTTGTGCCCACCCCTGTATATTCCTTCCCCTAACCACCACACTGGTTATGCACTCTCAAGATGCACTCCCACACATGTCCTTCCAGTTCTTGCCAATATTTATTCTGGTGCTGTGATTATTTTGGTTGTATAAGCTATTTCCTCCCAGGGTAGGAAATGTATTTTCCCTCTAGACCCTTGTTCTTCCTGAGGTAATGAAGGATATGGTGGCAGATCATGGACAGCAAAAAGCATTGTCTTGTAAGATGCCTGACCCAGGTGAGGTTTTTGCATAGCTTCCAGCTATTGTGAATTTTTCTCTCTGGCAAGGAGGAAGAGTTGGAAGAGGATTAAAGGCTGGATGGGAATTAAGATATTTCAGGTTACCCACCCAAATGTCACCCTCGAAGGTGTCAGCATAGAACTTTTCCTATCAGGGCCTTGACTTTGGCATAGAAGGCTTTTTGAGGCTGTGCATTCTCTCTCCTGTGCAGTTTTTCCCCCTTACAGTGAAATCTTGGGTCTCATTTTACAGCATATATTGCTCTACAACTATAGGAAGTAAAGGCCATTTTATTTTCACCCTCTTTTTATTTACTTTTTGTCAAGGCATAACTTACATATATTTAAATGTGCCCTGGCTGGCGTGGCTCAGTGGATTGAGTTCCAGCCTGTGAACCAAGGGGCTGGTGGTGTGATTCCCAATCAGGGCACATACCTGGGTTGCAGACCAGGTCCCCAGTAGGGGGTGCTCAAGAGGCAACCACACATTGATGTTTCTCTACCTCTCTCTTCCCTTCCCCTCTCTAAAAATAAATAAATAAAATCGTAAAGAAATAAATGTACATATCACAGCAAAGTACTCTGCATACTTATTAAGTATAGAGCTTGACATATGTTTACCTTTGCATGCACCCGTATAACTCCTACCCAATCAAGGTACAGATCATTTCCAGCACTCCAGAAGGCTTTTCCATGCCCGCTTCCCAATCAACTTTATTCCCACAGTGATATCACTGTTTGACCACTTTCATCATAAATGTAGTTTTCATATTCTTTACCTTCATATAAATGGACCTATGGTTTGTATTGTTGCTCACCGTTATATCTGTGTGATGCATTCATGTTGTGTGAAGCATTAGTTCTTGTTCATTGCTGCATGACCTTCCACAGTATACCACAATTCATTTATCCATTCTCCTATTGATGGATATTTGGGTTACTTCCAGTTTGTGCTACTATGATAAAACTGCTGTGGACACTTTTACTTGACTTTTGGTGGATCTGAACACTCATTTATTTTGACAATGAAATTCCCAGGAGTAGAATTATTTAGTTATTGGCCATATGTACATATAACTTAGGTAGATACTGCGAAGCAGTTTTTCAAAGGGGTTGTCCTGATTTAAATGTCCCCACCAGCAATGTATAAGGCTCCAGTTGCTCCACATCTTCACCAGGTGCTTACTTAGCATTGACAGTCTTAATTTAAGTCATTCCTGTGGGAGCGTGGTCATATCAAATTGTAGTTTTAATGTGCATTTCCTTGATGAATGACATTAATCATCTTTTCTTATGCATTTTGCCATTTGTTTATCCTCCTTGTAAAAATAATTTTGGGGGAAGTTTTTAAAAATCAGGCTGTGTGGGTTTCTTTTTTCCCTACTGTTTGTAGGAATTCTTTATGTATTCTGGATTTTGGTACTTTGTTGAATACATGATCCAAATCCTTGGCTTGCTTTTTCACCCTCTTCATGGAGTCTTTTGGTGAATGGAAGTTCTTAATTTTAGTGAAATTTTCCATCTTCTCTTGTAGTGTTCTTTATGTTCTATTTAACCCCAAGGTCATGAATATGTTCCTCTGTGTTTTCTCCTAGATGCTTTGTTTAACTATTTACATAAATGATCTATCTAAAATAAATTTGAGAGTATGCTATAAGTAAGGTCAAAGTTCACTTTTTCTGTGTGGATGTGCAATGGATCTAGTACCAATTGTCTAAAAGACACAGCCATGGAGGAATTTTTTTTTTATAGTGGGCCTTGAGTTGCTAGTTAGATGACATGAGTCTATCATTTCCTTTTATCACTACCTAGAAGCAATCAACAAAAGCCAGAGCATTCTATAATTCTTATAATTACTATTGCCATCTAGTCCAATGCCCAATTACCACATAACCCATGCTTTGCTTTCTACTACCACCACATTCCAATCCAACAGATGATTGCAATTCGTGAAGCCATTGCTACCAGAGATTGTAACCATGTTATATACAACCAACAATGGGGTTCTTTCTGCTGCACGATCAGGGGATGATTCGGGTTTAGAATACTGTCTTCTGTTTTTTCTTTCTGTGGCCATTTCGGATACCAACTTGCTTATTCTGGGTTTCCCCCAAAGCAGAGCCTGGGTCTAGTGTTGTATGCAGGTAGTTTTATTTGGAATGTTATTCCAGGAAGCAGAAATGAAAGGCCAAAGAAAGTCAGCAAAGGAAGGAGGGAAGGCCGACACTAGACTGCCTTTTTAGGAGACTGGTGCTTGTCATTGCTGAACCCTTCTGCAAACTTCTGCCAAACAGACAAAATGAGAAGCATTGGGTTGCATTGTCCTTCACCGCAGCACCAGAAAAGGCCTGAGCAGGAAGCAAGTGTGAGCAGCCCACTCTTGAGGTGAGATGTTGAGAGACAGAGAGTTGACACCTGTGTGGAATCATTCCTATCGTAATCAGAGGTGAGAAAAGGAAATATGCACAGGAGGTTTCCAATGCATATATCGATATAGCTCGTGAGACTCAAGGGTAACACTGCAGCCTGGTATCAAAAAGTATCGGGTGAAATACTCAAAATCCCAGTAGGTCCTCTCTCCTGATCTCCTTATCTCTGTATATTCCCACCTCTTGGTAGTCCAGCTCTCTCTGCTTCACAAGTATGGGGTGGTGGGAAATGACCACCCCTGTCTTTTGTGTTTACATGTTTCTTGACTATAGCAACCAGACTAAGGCAGAAGCTGTTTATTCCAAGTCTAAATTCCTTGAAAAGTAAATTTGAATGGTTAACTTGGGCCAGGTATCTGGTGTTGAGCTGACATTTTTGAGCCAGTGGAGCAGCAGGATCATGTGGTTCCAGCGTGGTTGCTGAGAATGCAGTCTAGTGGATTTGGTACTAGGCAGGGTGGTTGGGTCATGAGTTAAGCAGACTCTTTTGGAGGGGACCACATTTTGAGGTACGTACTACATCAAGCAAGTCTATTAAAACCTTATGATTTCTATCTCTGGTGTAATGATAGAGATGTAAAGACTCTGAGAAAGTCTTTAACTCCACAATATTTTTATGATTTAATTATTTTAATCATTTTTTATTGTTGTTCAAATACAGTTGTCTACATTTTCCCACCACTGCATTCCCCCACCCCACCTGCCTCCACCTCCCACCCTCTGTCTTTCCCCCCTTTGGCTTTGTTCATGGGTCCTTTATACATGTCTGTTGATGGCCCTTCCCCTTCTTGCCCCCATTATCTCCCTCCCCTCTCCCCTCTGGTTACTGTCAGTTTGTTCTTTATTTCAATGTCTCTGGTTATGTTTTATTCACTTGTTTGTTTTGTTAATTAGGTTCCACTTATAGGTGAGATCATATGGTATTTGTCTTTCACCACCTATCTTACTTCACTTAGCATAGTGCTCTCCTGTTCCATCCATGCTATCGTGATTTCTTTTTTTAATTCACCTAGAATTTATTTAGGTACAAATTATGATATAAGGGCCTAACTTTATATATCCTGGCCCATTACAAATTGCAGTGTCTTCCATGGAAGGAATACACATCCTTGCTCCTTTGACATTGGTCTTAACTATGTGGCTTGTTTTAGTTGGTGAAATGCAAGGAGATATTATGTCCAAAGAGAAGTGCTGATCATCATTGCTGGTTTTGTCCGGTTCCCATACCGCCTGTTGTTTCCTTGTTAGGAGAAAAGCACATCTCAGATACTGAACAAGACACGTGTGGCAGGTGAGGAACTGCCATCACCTCATAGCTGATGAACAACATGAGTGAGAAGTAATCCTTTATATTCTTAAACTGCTGTGATTTCAGGTTGTTACTGCAGCCTCACAGTAAAACCTCACACACATGCCATGCTGACTGTTGACAATCCAGTTTTGACTGCAATTATCAGTTGGGTAGATCTGGTTCAGATAGATATCTTTAATAATAACCTGAGGAGTTTTTTTAAATTAGAGATTTTTAATATAGCAAAAGGATTAGTGAAAATAACTAGGACCTCACTATGGACGTGTGCCACATACATGTTACTCAGCAGTTATCTTAAGCACAGCCAAGATATTAAGCTCTTCAGGTTATAAATAAAATAGACACCTTTCAGCAAGTTCTAATAATTATGATCATTGTAAAGACTTATTTAGCAAAAGGACAGATAGAAACTTAAGAGCAATAGATACCTTCAGAATCTGGAACACGTCCAAGGCACTATGGGAACAGCGAGCATGGTCACTCCAGTGCTCTGGTAGTAACTTGGCTCTGCACCCGAATCTCTACTGCTCTTAGTGTCTTCTCGCTTCTCTTCGTGCCACCAGCTGCCTTCCTTACTGTATATTCTGTGCTTTTCTGTTCCTCATTTTCTTCTGTACCTATGATTTCTGATTTCCCATGCCTCCATTATGCTTGTAAATTTGGTTTGCTCCTGGCTCCATCTAGGGCACCTTTTAAACTTAAGCTCCCAATATTAGTTACCTCATCTGTACTTTCATTTTTCAAATTCCTGAGAGGATGGTTGTGTTTGTCTCAGCTATAGGAAGTAAAATAGTGCCCCCCAAACTCCTGTCTGCTCAGCTCCTCAGAACGTGACTGTATTTGGGATAAAGGATTTTGCAGGTGTAATTAAGGTATGGTTAATGAGATGAGATATTCTAGAGTAAGGTGAGTCCTAGGTCCAATGATGAGTGTCCTTATAAGAGACAAAAAAAGGAGGAGCCATAGAGACACAGAGAGGAAAAGGCCGTGTGAGGATGGATGCAGAGATTAGGGGACGGCCACAAGCCAAGGAATGCCAAGGGTTCTCAGCCAGCAGAAGCTAGGAGACAGACAGGGAACAGACTCTCCCTCACAGCTTCGAGAAGGAACTAACCCTGCCAAGACTTGACTCCAGACTTCTGATCTCCAGAACTATGGGGGAATAAATTTCTGTTGTTTTAAGTCATTCGTTTTCTATTAATTTGTTATGGCAACTACAGTAGTAGCTTCAGTTGCCCACTGTCAATCACAGTCCAAAAATATTAAATGGATAATTTCAGAAATAAACAATTAATAAGTTTTAAGTTGTGCACCATTCTGAGTAGCATGGTAAAATCTGGTGCTGTCCCACTCCGTCCCTTCTGGGATATGAATCATCCCTTTGTCCAGCACGTCCATGCTGTAGGTTTTCCCCTCCTGGTAGTGACTTAGTTATCTGATTGACTCATTGTATCCCATGCTTGTGTTCAAGTCACCTTTATTTTACTTCATGGCCCCGAAGCATAAGAGTAGTGATGCTAGCAATTCCTATATGCCAAAGAGAAGCCACGAAGGGTTTACTTTTAGTGAAAACGTGTATATGTATAGGAAAACACAGTGTATGTAGGGTTCAATACTGTACCTAGTTTCAGGCATCCACTGGAGGTCTTGGAATGTACCCTTTGTGGAGAAGGGGAACTACTGTATAGGAAACTAATGCCCTAACTTATCTCTGAGAGATTTTAATGTTTGTAGGCCATTGGTTGGGCTATAGACTGACCACTCCTGGGTGGGGGCTTGGAGATGGATCATCAAGTAGGGCTGTGGACATACTGATTTTCTTTGAAAAGACAATGTACCTGAGAGACATGTAACTGACATGTCTAAAACAAGTTAATGCTTGGCTGCCAGGCATCCATATTCTTCTTCTCTTCTCAATAAAACTGTCTCACCTGATATCACTCAGCTGTCCCACATAGCACTGCCTATGTCCAGTGGATGAACATCTGGAGGTGATGTCACAGAGACATTTCAAAATGTGCTTGTCGTTATCAGAAGCTTCATTTTCTGAGCGATGTCCATTTCTCCTCTGTGTAACTGAAATCCTGTTTGGTATTCCATCTGTGCTGTTCAGTATCCTGTAGTGAAACTGCAGTTCTAGAACCTGAGTGTGATCTACTGAGGACAAATACTGCTGAAGAGCCTCAGTCTTGACTTAAATCATTTAACAATAATACTATCTTAAATGCATTAAAATAAATCTGTAGATATAAACTTAAAGAGCAGAGGTTGGCAAAGTTTTTCTTAATGGGCCAGATAGCAAAGATTTCAGGGTTTCTGGGTCATCTGGACTCTGCTGTGACCATGGTAGCATGAACACACTGCAGAAGTATGTAAACAAACACATGTGGCTGTTCCTCAAGTTTTATTTGGGGACACTGAAATTTGAATTTCATATAATTTTGACATGAAATGTTCTTCATTTGAGTCCCTCCCCTCAATTGCTTAAAAATGTAAAAAAACATTCTTTGTTAATGGGCTGTATAAATACAGGCAGTGGAACGTATTTGGCCTGTGAGCCGTAGTTTGCAGACCCCTGCCATACAAGATGCTTGATGTTCCTTGCCCACCCAAAGTCACCCATATTTTGCTAATAGGGGTCTAATTTCACTTGTAGAAGCATTCCCACCGATCTCTCATTGGAACCATCAATCTGTACATTTTATCTTGTGCCGCAGGAGCACGTGGCCTCAGCTACAGAGATCGGTTCAGTCGGAGTGGATATGGGGTCCATGTTCTGTCTTTCCACAGGCACTTTTCCCAGTCAGGAAGATGTGAGCCTGGAGATTCCAGAGG
Source organism: Tonatia bakeri (assembly GCA_004024845.1). NCBI lineage: Eukaryota > Metazoa > Chordata > Mammalia > Chiroptera > Phyllostomidae > Tonatia > Tonatia bakeri. The sequence continues at coordinate 13,101 of PVIA01001542.1, forward strand.
CTACCACATGAATCTTAAGAATGAAGCTGACACAGCAGAAGGCTGAGCCAAGAAACTTAAGAAACCGAATTTTGATTACATTTTTGGAGCTACTGGATCAAACCACTCATGGCACTAAGTAGCCCCAAGGCCATTCCAAGCTGCACGAACACATACATTTTCTTTCCTATTTCAGTTAGTTTGAATTTGCGTTCTCGGTCCCAACAGGACACTAACTGAACCAAAACCCATTGCCACTAACATTTATTATAACTATAAAACAAAAATAAATTTAAAATTAGATGCAAATAGAACTACTAAACAAGGAGAGTTCAAATCAGCAATGTTTTTGGTTTTTTGTTTTGTTGTGTTTTCCCGAAACTAAATTCCTTCCCATTGTAACGATGGCATCGGCTAATGTATTGTGGGTGGTTTTCAGTTTGGCACACTGCTGTATCCCACACATGTGCTGTGTCCCACACATGTGCTGTGTGCTATGCTTCATCACTTTTCTCTGACTGATTGCAAAACCTTCATCCACAGATCTTGCTATGACAACATTCAGCCTTCTATTGGTACAAACATTTAATTTACATAAGTCTGTCTCTGTGCTTTCCTTAGTTGCTAAAACAAAGAAGAAAATCACTGTGCTTGTCTTTCAAATTATATTGATACCAAATTTAAGTCTCATTTTATGAAATTACTTAAGCTAAAGTCTTTATGGAAATATCTTTCATTTATTAATTAAAAAGAAGCTTTGTACTTTTAACAGGAAGTGAATTCAGCTGTGCTGATTTGTGTCAGTTTAACATCGGGACATGTCAATTCTCAGTAATTAGGCAAGCCTATGATGTCTAGACCTGTATTATTCATTTTTTGGCCCTGTCTCTACACCTTCCACTGACTCCCACCTATGTCCCATAATTCCACTCAACAGTGTGGTCTGTTACTTCTGTTATGGAATTTTAAACTAATTGCACAATTTTTTAGTTTCTCTGCCTATAACTGCATAAAATGTGTTCATACTGTCTTTTACTTAGAGTATGATAATCTGCATATATACTGCTTATTTTAACAGTATGGAATGATGAATTAATCAGCTATTGCTCTAAAAATCTAGCAAAGAAACCTCAAAAACACTGTGGTTTATAACATGAAGCATCTAAATATTTGCTCCCAGGTCTGTAGGTTAGCAGGGCAGCTCTACTTCAGGCTGCCGGCAGCTTGGCTTGGCTCTTGGCTTTCAGTCTAGCGCAGGACTGCCTGTGTATCTTACCCTGGGGGCCCAGACTGCAGGAGGAGGAGCTAGCTGGTGTATGTTCTCTTTCTAGCAACTGTGGGAGTGCTAAGGACTGAGCCAAACAATGCAAGGACATTTAATTCTTTTGTACATGCCATGTTCACTGATATTCCAGTGACTAGAATAAATCATGTGGTACAGCATCAATAGAATGGGGGAATACAGCCATCCACTCCAGTGTCTGCAGGTTTACACGACCGGAGGATGGAGGGAAGAGTTGTGACTAATCCACTCTAGTACATATGGCTTTGCTTTGTATGAACTCTGTCTCTGCTCCTCTAACCCTCTGATCTCAATTTCTATTGCTAATGTGCCCTATGGGAGTATGAGGGCTTTCTATAGAATTTTGAATTTTAAAGGAATAGTTTCCAGATAGCTTAATAGCCATAAATTCAGTAGCTGTTGCAGCTGAGTTTCCATTTTAGCTCAACCTTCTGGCTTCTTTGTTGATTTATTTTTATAGTAAAATATTTTAAAATATGCTTAGCTTTAATTTTGTGTTTTAAGGTAGTTAGAAAAAAATATAAATGATTCTATCATTCGATATATATTTAAGTATACAAAGTAACTAGTAAGAAATGCAGGGTTGTCCAAACTTTTGGCATCTCTGGGCCACACTGGAAGAAGAGTTGACTTGGCCACACATTAAACACACAAACACAAATGAAAACTGATGAGCAAAAAAAAGGTTTTAAGTAAACTTGCGATTTTGTGTTGGGCCGCCTTCACAGCCACCCTGGGTCATGGATTGGGCACCTCTCACTGGGGACTCATTCACTGCCAGACTTACAGGGCCTAGCATAGTGCTAGGCTGATAGTATGAGCTTATGAGCACTTGTTCATTGAAGTACATTGTTTTCTTATTCACTAATGATTATTACTGATCCACAGATAGTAACTTAGGCCTTCATAGACATTTTCTTTTTTAATATAATTTTGTGTATATAATCAGTGTCCCCCAACTTCATTAGTGTCTGTTACATCAAAAAAGTGTTTATAATTAAAATATGGCCCTGGCTGGCATTGCTCAGTGGATTGAGTGTAGGCTGCAAACCAAAGCATTGCAGGTTCAATTCCCAGTCAGGGCACATGCCTGGGTTGCAGGCCACAGCCCCCAGCAACTGCACATTGATGTTTCTCTCTCTCTCTCTTTCTCCCTCCCTTCCCTCTCTAAAAATAAATAAATAAAATCTTTAAAAAAAATGAAAAAAAATATAGCCAAAGGACTTGAACAGACACTTCTCCAAGAAGGACATACAGAGGATCCAGAGACACATGAAAAGATGCTCAATATCGCTAGCTATCAGAGAGATGCAAATTAAAACCACCATGAGATATCACTTTACACCAGTTAGAATGGCCATCATAAACAAAGCAACAAACAACAAGTGTTGGAGAGGTTGTGGAGAAAAGGGGACCCAGTGCACTGTTGGTGGGATTGCAGACTGGTACAACCACTATGGAAAACAGTATGGAATTTTCTAAGAAAACTAAAAATGGATCTGCCTTTTGACCCAGCAATTCCACTGATAGGATTATATCCTAAGAACCCTGAAATACCAATCCAAAAGAACCTATGCACCCCAATGTTCATAGCAGCACAATTTACAATAGGTAAGTGTTGGAAGCATCCTAGGTGCCCATCAGTAAATGAATGGATCAAAAAACTATGGTACATTTACACAATGGAATTCTATGCAGCAGAAAAAGAAGGAGCTCCTACCCTTTGCAACAGCATGGATGGAAGTGGAAAGCATTATGCTGAGTGAAATAAACCAGGTGGTGAAAGACAAATACCATATGATCTCACCTTTGACAGAAACCTAAACAACAAAACAAACAAACAAGCAAAATCTAACCAAAGACACTGAAGTAGAGAACAGGCTGACAATGACCGGAGGGGAGAGGAGAGGGAATTTCAGGGGAAAAGGGGGAGGGTTTACATGAACAAGTATAAAGGATACATGGACAAAACTAGGGGGGGTGGAAATGGGAGGAAGGTGGGGAAGGCTGGGGGGTGGGCTGGAATGGGAGTAAAGACAGAAAACTGTACTTGAACAACAATTAAAAATAAAAAAAATAAAAAATAAAAGAATAAATGTTTACTAAAATGTAAAAAAAAAGTGTTATAATGTGAAGCATAAACAAGTGATAAGTATGTGTTTGCTCTTTTTAAGACTAATACAAATTGTTGGTTGCTTTTTTTTATCAGGTTTATTTTTAAAATTATTTATTTACATGGCCTTTTAATGTGTTAAAAGTCCTTAGAAAAACAAGTGAATAGATAGTTAGAAATATTATCAATATAGGAAAAATCTACTGATTTTCAATGTATAAATATCAGCCAGTGAAAATGCCATTTAAAATTACTTTTAAAAAGTATTTAAAATTAAAACGATGTATGATGTAGATATAACAGGATAATAATGCACGAGAAAGGTAATAAAAAGAATAAGTGCTATCTGAAAGATTATTTCCTCCTTAGAAGGAATTAAATGAATTCCTAGGGTTGATCTTATGGAAACTGATTAGATCATAAAGCAAAAAGAACTTAATTAAAAGACATTGCTTTTTATAATAGGTCACCCACTTAGGAGAAAAGGACTAAAGCAACTAAATGCCTTCTTGGGTCTTTTTCAGTGATTCTGAAAATTCAGGCAATTTCTTTTGCTTTCTTACAGGAAACATTTATTATAGTTTAAACATGCACTACTGTCTGAAGTTATAATCATCTTGCCAGATATGCTTCTGGCATAAAGAAGGGAAGGAAACTAATTTTCATAAAGTATCTACTATATGCATGGTAAGGTGCTAGAAACAAGGACTTGTTGAGATGAGAAACATTTTCATTTCAGAAAGTAGGCCCAAAAATTCCATGACAGTCTTTCGACTCCACAATCTTGTTCTTTGGCATGAGCCCAAACCCAAGAAAACTGTTCATTTGGTAATATAGTAAACTGGCATGAACTACACTTGCAAGTTCAATAATTGCAGTGTAGTAAAACCAAGTTTTATTTAGAGACAAACAAACAATAACTATGTACATATGTGTTGCAATAGACAAATCACAGTTGTCCAAAGTCCTACAGTGGATATGGGGCCACTAAGAGTGGTTCAAATGTGGATCTATCCACTAGATGCTGCCCAGTCTTGGCCCTGAGCTGACACATAGACTCTTCCTGGCTGGAATTTCTCCTTCCTCCTGTGGCTGTCCCTGCAGAGTCTGCAGTGCTGACCTTACTCCTAGCCCTAAATCCACTTCCTCTTCTGGTGGCATCTTGTGTTTCTCATGCTTCTATCCCACGTTCCCAGTCTGGTGAACTCTCCAGACATTATTCTGTGACATTTCTCATCCTCCTCCTCCTTCTTTTTAGTAAACAACTTTATTTGGAGTTTATTTTTTATTATTGGATTACTGATTTTTCCTTCCATGTGAGCATGTGAAAGGAAGCATTTCATACAGATTACAAATTCTGAAAGTAAGGAATTATGATGAACAATTTGTGTACTATAAAGTTATAAACTTGTGTAGATTGCAGGAAACTTATTTTCCTAGAACAGTGTAATTTAAATTACCAAAATGATACCTTATTTAAAAAACTTTTTATTATGTCAAATAATCCATAATCCATAAAATCAGAGAGATTAGTGTAATGAACCCACATGTACTTACCACTCAACTTCAAAAATTAACAATTCTTAGGTATGAAAATTACTTGACAATATCTGGTAACAAAGAGGAAAAGGAACTCCAGTCAAGCTGAGTTGATATATCTTTCTGGTTAAAAGATATCCAAATAATATAAAAGTTTGTGAAGTACAAACGTGATACTCATGTTTCCTATCATTCGTTAATAATCCCTTTAGTAAGGCTGCTGTATCCGTCAAGGCTTATAAAGTCCCGTTATATTCATAATGTAATGAATGATGGATAACGATTCTGGTCCTATGCTTACTGAGGATGGGTCTGACATCTCAGTTATTACACAGAAAACCTGAGTTTTTCAGAGGAAAGCCCTTGAGCTGCCATTCTGTTTTACATTGTTATAATTTACTTATTTTTTGATTGATATGGATTACAAATTTTGCAAGTTTCTGTAATTATTTTTATGGCCACAGAAGAAAATAAAAATATACATAAATATAAAAATAGATGACTATACCTGTATTGTGGAATGGTTATATTGTAATGATGCTTGGGGTGAGGGATTATAAATGAGTAAAAGAAAGCTCATTATCTCCTGGTGAGGTTCAAGGACAACATCTTTCTGGATGAAAGGTGATTCTGATGTTCACATTTAATTTATAAGAAGACATCCGAATTCCTTCCAAATTAGGCAGGAGTTATCTCTTCATCACATACTTATCCCTAATAAGAGGCTTTTCCTCCTGATTATCAATTATAAACATTTAGCAAGTACTTGTTGTCTTTATAATCTGCTTTTTATTTGTTTATTCTGTTCTCAAAGAATTTATTATCTACCTAAGGTGAAAGGTTACATAAAAATAAAAGCTGTCAAGTGAGAGTTGCAGGTAGAATAGTAAGTGTTATAAGACACCATAGGAGGGAAGGATGAGCAGGGACTCTGCTTCTGAGGGGCTTGAGACTACAGTAGGTCTTGAAAGCCAGTGTTGACCACAGGTCCTCCACTGCCTTTTTCTTTCCGTCCCCCACCCCACCCCATTCTGACACCATCCTCTGGTCAGCATAAAAGGACACATCAAAGATGTGAGGAACACAGTGGAGTCACCATCCTGGAAAAACCCAAAGCACCAACATACTCTTCCTCCTATGCTGAGTCATATGCCCTCTCTCCTGCAAAACTTTCCTCTTGGTCCATGACTTCACCCTCAGATCCCTGAGTTTACGAGAAAAGAGGGTCTGGCTCTGCTCGGTGCCTAATGGGGAGACATACTTGTGGTTTCTATGTCGTCTAGCCCAACTCCCAGAGTAGCAGATAAAGATCAAGCAGACACTCTGGCCATAGGAATAACAAATGAGCATTTCCCTTGAAAGAGCTCTGTCCTGTCTCTAGAGAGCTGAGGCAGTGTGTATAGCAATTAAAAAAAAATGGCTCAGGGTACAGATTTGGGAATAAAAAAATATTGTTGCTAAAATAGTTGTTTCAAGAGTAGCAGTAAGAGTTCAGAGAGAGATTCAGAAGGCTTCAGCAGAGCTAAATTCATAATTTGGAGAAACATCAGATTGCTCAGGCTAACTTGGTGGTGTTCAGTGCTCAGGGTAGCTGGGACCAGAAGTTTCTGTGCTTCTAGGTTAGGTGCTTCACACAAGTTCATGGGATCAAATATCAGGTGAGGGGTAGCTCCATTATGACAGACTAGAGAAATTAACTTGCTGACATTGATGAAACTATTATGTGACTGACTAATTAAACACTTGTTAGAATGTGAGTATAAATTCATGGACTGCACTAATGTTTATTTAATACAGCTGACGAATTAACAACCTGAGAGTCACGTGAATAGTCCCAGCCTGTTCCACTGCTCTGATTTACTCACTCTGCTCACTTCCGATGTGCATGGGGAGACGGGCGAATTAATGTTACCTCTCCCGAGTAGTGTATTTACATTTATAAATGACATTAGGATATTTCTTAATGCAGTTGTTGCTTTTTAAAAAAGTAATATGCATTTGCTACAAATGAAAACTTACTCCGAAGTCCCTTTCGTAGAAGTCCGTAAAGCATGGTGGCTCTGGCTCAAATGTGATGGTGAAGGGGGAAGTGGTGGACTTACAAGGCCTTTCCTTCCTTCAAGGTAGCCCCTGAGCAACCCCAGTGACACGCCATGCCCTAAATTACACATGTGCTGACTGACCACCAACTTAATCCCAGGAAGGTGGGAACTCGGAACTCCAAGAGCCAGGGATCTTCAAGTGTGTAGTCTGCAAGCCCTTTCAGGCTGCTTGGCCTTGCCTATGGCTCAGAAGTAAGTCTCTTTCCTTTTGGGGAGATTGACCTAATCTAGATAGTAGGAATTTTACTTTAGTTTAATGTCTGGTTATGTCATATTGATTATAAAAATTAGAAATAACCAAGACGTATCTCCAAGATTCCCATCACCTCATGGGTAGGGGACTGGGGAAGGGAGTGGTTGAGCGTTGATTCACTGTATTTGGTTTTGAGAGTTGCCCGTATTTCCTTATTTCATCTGCCCCACCCACCCCACCCAGAATGAAAAACATTATGTCTTTTTTTGTGATATCTCAACTTAGTAGTGAAGAATGTTTGTAACTTGTTTAGGAAAAGGGAACTGAGAAGACTGTCTCTATTATATATCTGCAAATTAGAGTTTCACTGATACTCTTTTAATTATATATTCATTCTCTATGAAAATAAAACTTTAAAAACATTTACTTTTTTCATTAAGTTGGTTCTAGTAATAAGCACAGGAAAGCAAACTTCACATTACACATTATGTAAATCAAGTTTCTCAGGCATTTGTAGTGCAATTTGATAAGACACCTTTTCTTAGGTGCTTTACAGTCTCTGGAAAAATAAATTACTAATTTCAGGGAACAATCTGTTTTCCTTGGTGTATTAATTTTATAAGTTGTGTGTTTGCCTTCAAGCAACTGCAAACCCAAGAAAGAGAGGCATAAACAAGTAAGGGATTTATTTGCTTTAAGCAACAGTGTATCTGGGGACAAGCTTCCAGAACTGGGATGGTGGTTTAGCAATGTCTTCCTGTGGCTTTCCTTCTCGTGGTTGAGAGGGAGTTTCACCTCAGGCATCATGTTAGAGTTACAAGTGGTAAGAAGGAGGAAGAAGGAAGGGCGAAGTGTAAAAGAAGTTGCCAGCCAGGTCTTTTAAAAAAGGTTTTCTGGCAGCCTCAAGCCAAGACTTCTGTTGACACTGTGTTGCCCAGAACTGGATCACACGGCCACCCCACTCCCGTCCAATGAATCCAGGGAGGCAAATGTCTCACTTCCCTCATTGCCTCCTGGTAGAGGAGGCAGGTGGCAAAGGTGGTGAGATGCATGGTCAGGGAGCCAGTCTGCAATATCTGCCACCACTGACTGAGTCCTTGTCCTGTAGAATTGTCTTTGACAAACAGAAAGTTTTCAGTTCAGAAGTTCTAGTTTAAGAATGCAATGCCCTCACCACTTATTTCCTCTTTAAAATGATAGATTTGGGCTGTCTTGCCTCTAAATAGCTGCTTACTGCAGCTTGTGTTTTGAGAGCAGCATATCTAAGATCAAATGATATAATGAAGGGAAACATCTTGTGACCTTTTTGGGTTTAGCCATTGGGAATGTGTTTCTTGCCAGGAAAGACAGTTCAGTGTTTTTAAATATCTGGTGTTTATTTGTTTAAGACCAAGACAGAACCATCATGAATAATGAATATGTGAAAAAAGGACCAAACAATAAGATATGCACTTCTGAAATTCACTTGAGTCTATTGAACTAACACAGTTCCAATTAAAAGCCATAATGACGTTCTTTGGAGGCAAAAATTTTGCTAATTTACATGGCTAAAATTCTTAAACTCTACTAAAGACAGCTAAGCATTACTGATTATTAAAATATCTAGCTTGAGTAACAGATTCTACTATAATTACAATCATTGGATTATTACAACTCAGAACTTTAAAAATATTTTCTTTTTATCACTAGAATAAAATGCTCTCAGAGAAACTTTCCAAAAGAAGAGAAGATCCCTTCATATGTTCACTATGACAGTACTTAACATTTTCTGTTTATGAATAGGAAATAAATAACAGCCAATGTTAATGGAATACATGCTCTGTGCCAGTAATTTTAGGTGTATTAGGTAACTTATTCCTCTCCAAAACTCTGGGAGCTAGGTACAGTTTTATCCCCATGTTTACAGATGAAGATAGTTGTGATTAAGCAACTTGCTCAAAGTCACATGGTTAGTAAATAGCACAGCTGGAATGTGAACCTCAAAAGTCTTCGAAACTTCAAAGTTCTTAGGACCCAAACAGGCAGTGCCAAGTATCTAGGAGGTGGGGAAGGAAAGACCCAAGGGCTTGCCAATGCTTTCCTGTCCTCTCATCATGTGATTCAAGGTCGTGACCTCCAGGGAAGACCGACTGATGGCTCAGCTGTCCATCAGTACCCTAGATCCAAGAGCCGCCTTGGTTCCTGTTGCTCCTGGGGGCTGAAATTTCATGTCTCCCTGTATCCTGTTAGCATCTTTTTGCCTAATTTCCAGAGCATTTCTAATACTTCCTATCGAAGAAAACTGATGCAACAGATTTTTGACGTAACTAGAAAGTTTCAACATTTTTTCCATGGGAAAATGCACTGAGTTTTCAACAAGAAACCTGTAAATCAACTTAAAAACAATCCATCAGCAAGTCAGACATTGTATTCCTAAATGTAAAAAATTATGTTCCTTCTATCCTAATCAATCTTTTAACAAAGGTCTCCCTCTTAGTACTACTTTGTCATTTTATTATTGTAAGTATATGCATAGGCCCCTCATATGTTGACCCTACAATTGTGTACATTTATCCATTTCCATTTGGCAAGGACCTGACTTACTTTATTACCACAATAGCTATACATGTTTATACTTAGTAAAAATTCCTCACAGTCTCTCATTTGTTTTAGTTCAAGTTCTAGTGAGTTTATTTATGTGTAAAAACTGCAAGCAAAACAGGCAAAATGAAAGCCTCCTTTTACCCCCACCCAGTTCCCGTCCCCTGCCTAGAAGTGAACTCAATTAGCAGTTGGAAGTGGAACCTTGCAGTTCTTTTCTATAGTTTTACTTACATGCACACTCACATGTAGAAATATAGAAGTATGTGTTGTGTTTTATTTTTAAAAACCTAAATAAGCTGATGAATGAAAATGACTTGCTTATTTCACGTAACAACATGTCTTAGAGCTCTCTTCCATGTTGGTACAAAGGCATCCATCCTGTCGTTTCAGACTGCTGCCAGGCGTTCCACGATGTTGATCCACAGTGGCTTGCCCCTAGTGGACATTTCAGGCGTCTGTAATTGTTTGTGAGTACAATGAAGCTGCACTGAATATTCTCATACATTCTCCTTGGGCCAATGTGCCAACATTTCTCTAGGATAGATATCTAGCAGTTGACTTCTTGAGTTGAAATATGTGTGCTTTACAATTTGAATAGATAGTAAAAAATGAATTTACAGCCAACTATGTGATCTTATTACCACTAGTTCCTGGCGATCACACCAAATATTTTGCTTCTCAACAGTTACTCTTATATGAAATCATTGTATATTTCCCCTTTTGGTTCCTCCCTCTGATACTTTCATTCCTCTAAATGATTCATATTAAAGACATATTTTTTGTTGGAAGTAATAGAAAACTTAATCGAATTAGCTTAGACAGAAAGGCTTGCTTATAGGCTCAGGTAACCAAACTGTGGGGAAGGCCCGGACTAGGACAGCCAGCCCTTGAGGGCAGAACCCTGCCGGGACTCACTCACTTGGCTTCTCAGTTTCACTCACTTACTGCAGGACAACTTTCTTTGAGAGGTCTTTTTATTTGGACACAAGTCTTTTATTAGATGCCTTGCAAATATTTTTTCCCAATCCATGGCTTGTTTTTTTTTGTTCTCTTAACAAATCCTCCAAAGAGCAGAAGTTTTAAATTTTGTTTATGTGCATCTTATTAATATTTTTCTTCTACGAATTGGGTTGTAGCTAAGAAATCTTGGCCTAACTAAAGGTCACAAACATTTTATCTTATGTTATCTTCTAGAAGGTTTGTGGTTTTAGTTTTTACATTTAGACCAATGATCAATTTTGAGTTAATTTTTGTATATGATGCAAGGTATGTATGAAGGCTTATTATTATTTTTGTATGTACTTCTAGATATCTGATTATTCCAGTACCATTTGTTGAGAGATGACCCTTTCTCTGCTAAAGTGCCTTTGCACCTTTGTTGAAAATCAGTTGTACATTTATGTGTTGGTGTATTTCTCCACTCTCTATTCTGTTCCATTGACTTGTTTTTTTACTTCCTGACCACACGGTTGTGAATGATGTACCTTTGTAGTAATCATTGAAATCAGATACAATTGACCCTCCAGTTTTGTTCTGCTTTTTCAAAGTTGTTTTGGCTTTTTCAAAGTTGTCAGGTCTTTCGCATCCATATGAATTTTAAAATCAATGTGTCAATTACCACAAAAACACCTGCCAGCATTTCTTTTCAGGTAAATTTTAAAATATCGAGATAAAATTCACATTGCATAAAATACACCATTTTAGACATTCTAAAGGGTATAACTTAGTGTTTGTTTAGTATATTCACAATGTTGCACAACCATCACCACTCTTTGAATTCCAGATTTTTTCATCTCACCAAAAAGAAACCTCATATTCTCGAGCACTCACTTCCCGTTACCCTCCCACAGCCCCCTTTCTGTAGATTTGCCTTTTATGGACATTTCATTTAAAGTCTGTCTTCCTTCACTTGGCACAATGTGTTCAGGGTTTATCTCTGTTCTAGCATGTATCACCCACTGGGATTTTGATTGGCACTGCATTATTCAGTTTATGTTTCAGTCTGGGGAGAATTGGCATTTTAACAATATGAAGTGTGTGGACCCACGACAAGCTTTCTCTTCATTCATTCAGGTCTTTTGTGGCTTCTCTCAGCTGTGTTTTGTAGTTTTTAGTGTGGAGGACTTGCATCTATTTTGTCAGATTTATCCCAAAATGTTTTATGTGCTTTTGATGCTATTATAAGTAATTAAAAAAAATCAATACCCAATTGTTCATTGTTAATAATATAGAAATACAATTGAGTTTTGAATTTAATTTCATGATTTTTCTCATGTTTCTATGCTTTCTATTTTTAAATTTTCTCTATAATCTTAATCATTTGTTTTTTTCCTGCTTACTGTAGTAGATTTTGATTTGCTTTTCTTTTTCTAATTCCTTAAGGTGGAAGCTGGATCATTGATTTGATACCTTTTTTTTTTCTACAATAGCTATTCAGTGCTATAAATTTCTCACTTAATTGTGTTTTAATTGTCAATCAGTTAAAAATATTTTCCAGTTCCTCTTTTGATTTCTTCTTTGACCTGGGGGGTATTAAAAGTATGTTATCTTGTTTCTAATTATTTGAGGATTTTCCAGAAATCTCTCTGTTACTGATTCCTAATTAAATTCTGTTGTGGTCAGAAAATGTACTCTGTGTGACTTGAATCCTTTTAAATTTATTGACACATTTTGTGGCCAAGAATATGGTCTATTTCACTAAGTGCTCCATGTCAATTGAAAAATTGTGTTTTTTGCTGGTATTGGGCGAAGTATTCTATAAAAGTCAGTTAGATCAAATTGATAGTGCTGCTCATTTATTCTATACCTTTACTGATTTTTCTGTCTACTTGTATTCTCAATTGTTGAGAGAGGAATATGGAAATCTCTAACTGTAATGGTGTTTTCCATTTCTCCCTGCAGTTCTGTCAGTATTTGCTCTGTATGTTTTTTTTTAAGATTTTATTTGTTTATTTTTAGAAAGGGAAGGGAGGGAGAAAGAGAGAGAGAGAGAAACATCAATGTGCAGTTGCTGGGGGCCGTGGCCTGCAACCCAGGCATGTGCCCTGACTGGGAATCGAACCTGTGATGCTTTGGTTCGCAGCCCCACACTCAATCCACTGAACTACGCCAGCCAGGGCTTGTTCTGTATATTTTGAATCTCTGTTAATAAGAGCACAGGCACTTATGATGACCTGTCTTCTTGATGAGCTGACCCATTTATCATAATAAAATTACTTCCTTCTTCTTCCTAGTAATATTTGCAGTATTTTCTTATAGAAAGCATAGGGTTGGTTCTGCTTTGTTTCTTTTTAAATCTAACCTGACAATTTCTACCTATTTTTGGATGTTTAGATTATTTACATTTAAGATTATTGACATGCTTGATTTAAGTCTATCATCGTGCTATTTATTTTCTGCTTATTTCATTTGTTCTTTGTTCTCTCTCTCTCTCTCTGCCATTTTAAAGTATGGGTATTTCTATGATTCCATTTTATCCCCATTATTGACTTATTAGCTATAACTCTTTGCTTTGTTACCTTTTTGGTTACAGTATACATTTTTTAACTCATCACAGTCTATCTCCAAGTGACACTATATCACTTTACATTTTCTAATTTTAAGTAATAGTATACGTTCACTTCTCCCCTTCTACCCTTTATACTATTGGTGTCATATATTTTATTTTATTCAACAAAATTTTAATGTGGTACATTTAATTATATATTTGTTATTTAAAAATTTAATTATACATATTATTAACTCTATAGCATATTATTATTTGCTTAAACATTCAATTATTATTTTAAAGTATTTCAATTGTGAGAGAAAAGTGCATAAAAACCCACATAGCAACTCTTTATTTCTTTGTTTAGTTAGATCCACATCTCCATCTGGTATCATTTTTTCTTCTGCCTGAATGACTTCCTCAATATTTCTTAAAGTGTGGGTGTGTTGGTGATGAATTCTTTCAGCTTTTTTATGTCTCAATGACATATGGAGTTTGTGGTTAAAATGATTTAGTCTTTCTAATTTAGTCTTTTAAAATTAAGTCTAAAGATATTGTATAGCTCACTTAGTGACAATGATAATTTTGCCAACCAGGATTATTTTATAATTTATTATGGGACTAAGTGTATACTTATCCATGTTTCTTTTTCTTTTTTTTTAAAAAGATTTTATTTATTTATTATTTTTAGAGAGAGGGGAAGGAGAAAGAGAGGGAAAGAAACATCAACGTGTGGTTGCCTCTCCCCGCACACCCGCTCTTGGGGACCTGGCCCACAACCCAGGCATGGGCCCTGACTGGGAATTGAACTTGCAACCCTCTAGTTCACAGGCCCATGCTGGATCCACTGAGCTATACCAGCCAGGGCTCATTTTTCTATTTGTATTTTTTCAACACGATAATGTCTTACTTTTTTAATTGGAATTATTTTGTCTGTTTTAGGGCCTACAATGGATCAGGCTCTATTTCTGGATACAAGGCAGGTTCCTGGTGTTCATGGGGTCTCACATTGTTCAATGCATCCAGCTCCTGAACACCAGTGCATAACAATTGTACCTAGATGGCTCCAAGTTAACATTTTCCTTTTAAATCCTGGAACCTTTCTGAAAGAGTTTTCAACTTTTCCCCATTCCCTTCTTCAAATTTGGAATTGTTGAATTGCTATTTCAGTATTCATTTAAACTTTGTTTTTCAATTCCTACGGTGAAAAGTTCTTGTATGAAGAACGTCAGGAAAACAGAGGAACATAGCTAGTTTTCACAACTTTCTGATATGTGGTAGTAATTATGTAGTCTGGTTTGTTCTCATCCGAGCCATCAGCTGACACCTCCCAGGTCTCCATGGAACATTGTTTAGCAGGGTGGCTAGTGCCTGTTAACCTGACTTTGTGTCAGAAATTCAGTCTAAAGGGTTCATATAGCTTGCTTAGGAAAAATGATTATTTTGCCAATCAGGTTGCCCAGTGCTAATTTACTAAATGAAAGTTAATTGAAAAATATATGCTGAGCAACATTTGTATCCAGTTCACCCACATTATCCAATAGAAGTAAATATATCACTTTGTTTTACATTTGCTCAACTAGCAAATATAATTTTAAAACATTTTATGAAAATAAGAAAGCATCAAAACTAAGCACATTATAAAACTTTCAAAAAGATGTTCCATTAAAAATGGCAATTTTATTTTAAAAGTCTATTTTGCTGCTGGAATAGGGGTGCCCGTGGGTCAGGGGACAGGGTGAGTGAGAGGGAAGCCTGACTGGAAATTCAGGGCAGGTTGGCGTTGCTGCGGACAACGGGAAGATGGAGTTACGGGATGCAGAGCTCTGTGATGGAACAGTCAAAGTGGAAGAATGGAACGGGCTGATTCATGAAGCACTGAGTTTCTGTAGATGTGTTCAGCAGGAGCTGGGCCGTACAGAATGTCATAGGATATAACTGCATAAAGGAAATGTGACTCCTAAGATCCTTTCCCATTCTAAGATTCTTTTATTTTAGTGGTGTGACATATTATAGCAAAAGGTTGCAAGTAACACAAATGCTCAACATCAGGGGAAAGATTACCCAAACAATGACTTATATGTATTTTAGAATATATAAAGTTACATGTCTAGAGACTAAATTAAGTTTTGCATAAATAATTTTAAAAGCGACTAAAATCACGTTTATATTTGTTTTAATAGTATACAATGTTTGTTAACATATAACAAGTAGTATATAAGGAGAAGATGAAGTGATAAAATTAATGAGTATGTGGGTTTTTTGATTTTAAAGAGCATCTTTTAGAGTCTTAGGTATTTCATTTTAAAGGTCAATATACATATTTTCTTCAACAAACCCTCATTTAGTGCTCAGAGATGAACTAAAGATTAATTCATTAATCCTTACAACAACCTAAGAAGTATTATTATTATTATATGTTTTATGTTTAAAAAAAGTCAAGTAGCAAGAGTACAATACAGGTATAGCCTTGTATGTGATCTAAAAGAATAATTCTCTCTCCTCTCTCTCTCTGCCCTTCTTCTCTTTTTCTCTGTCTCTGTCTCTGTCACACACACACACACACACACACACACACACACCTCTGCCTCTGGAAAAGGGATCCAGAGTTCAGGATGAGTTCAGTAATTTTTGTACTATGTAATAAAAAATTTGCATACATTACTTTAAAAACTATATGAAAAAAATGAGAAAAAAATCTTAGGTTTTGAATTTCAAGTCCAGAAAAAGGGCCTTGTAGCTTGACTGGAAATGGATACCTGAGATGGGTTAAAGTACGTACTTGAGCAATGTCAAAAGGTTCAAATAATGATGAAGATGCAGATGAGAAGGACACCAGCAACTAGGTAATGAAACAGAGATTATGATAAAAAAAAGTTTCAAGTTAAATGAGAAGTCATAAATCAAGGATGAGAACAGTTTCTAGGCAAATGTTATATTAAAGGGTAACAGCACCTGGGCGGTTGGACTTAAAGATGGTAAGAAATTCACAACCACCAAGAGAGCAGAGCGTCAGCAAGACTGGAAGTCAATATCCACAGAGTGTTTCATTTAGAAGCAACAAACCTTCAGCCCTAAGACTGCTTCCTAATGGTGACCCAAGCAACCTTTGTGCCGTTCCCATTGAGGCAAGTGGCCATCCTCACTAGGTAGACCCAGGCCTCGCCGGGGAGAGCAAATCCCAAAGCATGTTCATAGGAAAACATTTCTTTCCCTCTCACTAGCTCACCCTTTGTCATCCATCTCCTGTCTAGATGTGCACAGAGCACCTACTGTGCACCATCAACATTTTAACAGGTATAAGCTAATATATTCCACAATGTAGGGAGAAGAGTGCTATTTAACTTGTTTAATAAGCTGCCTGACCCTTGGGTTTCTGGGCAGGTGTTGTAACGTAGGGCTGTCTGGATTACCCTGTCATTTGTGGTCTACTAAACATCATAGACGACTGTTTTAGTGTCCTGTAGCTACTAAAACAAAGTGTTACAAACTTAGTAACTTAAAACAACATCAACTTATTTTCATACAGTTCTAGAAGTTGGAAGTCCGAAATCAACTTCAGAGGCTGAAGTCAAAGTGACCACAGGGCTGCATCTCTTTGGGAGGCCCTAGGAGTAATTCCATTTCCCCGCCCTTTTCTCTTCTTAGAGGCTGCCCACATTCCTTGGCTTGTAGCTACATCACTCTGACTTCTGCTGTCCTCACATCTCCTTCTCTGACTCTCTTGCCTTCCTTTTTCCTGGTAAGGACCCGTGTGATTACATTGGGCCCATGCAGATAACCCAGGATAATCTCTCTATTTTGAAATCTAGTGATTACAGACTTTAATCACATCTACAAAATATCTGCACACAACACCTATATTAGTATTTGATATAAGGAGGGACTATTTCCTAGCCATAAAGCTGATCATCACCTTAATGATTTTCTTTAAATACGCTCACTCTTAAGTATTTACACTGAAAAAAGAAATTTTGTTTTACCATATAATGAAAAACCCATGTTATATTCTATTAGCACAAGTACGTCAAACTAAATACCATGAAAATGTGGGTGAATTCCAGCTAGATCCCACTGCCTGCTGCAGGCTGAGCCTGAGCTTGGTCTTACTGTAGTTTGCACAAGGAAAGGAGCCAGGGTCAGAGAGGTGTTGACAATTCAGCACCAAACTGAGCCTTTCTCTTTGATAAGAAAGGAAGGATTGAAAGACCTTCAAAAAAAAAGTGACTTTCTCACTATTTAATGAAGCATCTGTGCACCAAATAAAATCTTATTTACCAGAGATTCTGTTTTAAATTTCGGGAAACATTGGCATAATATTTCCAAATCTAAGCTCTTGAGTCAGACAGGCTGAATTTAAATCCAGTCTCTCCCCCACTTATTGGCTCTTTGCTGGTATACCGTCTCCCTGAATCTGTTTTCTTACCTGTCTGGCAGTGATAATAAAACCTCCTTCACAGGCCTGTTTATAGATATTTAAATGAAATAATTCACGTACAGGCCTTGGCATAATGCCCAGCATGTGGTATGAACCTGGAAAATGTTAGTCACTTTTAAAGCAGGAAGTCACTATTGTAACTCCCATACCAGGACAGTGTGATGTTTTCAGCTGTCTCCTCTCCCTCAGTACCCTGAAATTGACACTCACCCTTGACGTCGTCTCTTCAATCTCAAGCTGCAAAAACACACCACTGAACCTTTTATACTGACTACGGAATCCATACCACAATTCTCGTATAAGTGAATTTGTGGGAGGGGCGCAGAATTTGAGCCAGATGGGCATTGTGGGCAAGGTCATCTGAGCAATAGATAGTCAATACTGGTTTGCCATAATCATCATGGAACATTGCCAACAGATATTTAGGGCTGAGCACCTACTGTGGGTAAAACTCCATGACAACTTCGTGTGTATTATGCTAGGTGGTCTTTGCGGGCTTTAGGCTGGTTGTCTCAACACAGGCCACTGTGGGGCCACTGGAAGCAGAAGATCGTGCAGTCCAGCCAGTTGACAGCTGAGAGGCACAAGCTATAAGAATAAAATTATAACTTGTTCAGAATTGTACTCTCCAGTTCCTTTTGGCAGACTGTTTGTTTCTCAGTATAATTTGAGGTATTGACTATGCACCACAAAAATCTAGGTGGTTTTGGGTACCAAGCTGTCTTATGAATTACCTTTCTCTCTAACTTCCTGGTAGCCAAGATTAGTAAGCATCATTTAGGATTATAATTGCTACATTTAAACTACAGGAAGAGTGTTCTCTAGTGAAAGGTACTCATATTTTGTAAATGGTCTGATTTGATAAAACTGGAGTCTCCTTACCAACAGGTCATAATGGATAAGTAATTTTTTATGGCTGTAATAGTTTAAAAAATATACACTGTCTCGAAGGCAAAATGCTGGAGGAGGCATATTATTTTGATTCTTTATGGGCACAGATTCTTAAAAATCTGGTTGTGTCTGTGAAGTCTTCATTAAATGTTGACTTGTTGCCAAGTTCTCCTAGTTTATTAAGAAATGAGTTATATTATGAATAGAAGTTAAAAGATAATAACTGACATCACAGTTGTACTTATTTGTATATTCAAATGCCATTTTTTCCAAATTGTATTTCCATATTACTTGAAAAATAGCCTTTATAAATGATCCACATAAGCTCACATTCTTCCCCAGTCGTAGCAATTAAAACGGTATCTTATAGAAGAGCACTGTTTTGCTGTTACAGTGTTATTTTGGAGAAAAATAAACTACCAAATTGCTTTTCATTGAGATGAGGCACAGATCCAGGTTCTATGCAACCTGAAGCTTATGCAGTTTGGGAGACCCTCTTAGAGAAAAAAAAAAAATCAAACTATTGACTTTTGCAAACTTTACAAAAATATGTAACCGTATGAATCCGTTGGTAAGGTCCCTGAGGCATTAGCTTCATTATCTTCACAGTAAGTTCACCTCTGACTAAGATATATTATTGTAGAAATTTCTGAGAACACTCCAGTTTCCAAAAGTAATGAAAAAGCTCTTTGGTTTTGGCCCCTGGGGGTGGGCAGTATTACAAATAATCAATTACCTTCGCAAGATGATGAATTATTCTGTTATTGACAGTATTTTCTTACTAAGATTATTTATTGAATCATGATACAATGAAAAATTTTAACATATTGCATTTTTCCAAAGAAATAGCCAGAATTACAAGTAGTCCTTTAAGGGGTATGGAGAAAACAGAAACCAAGGATTATACATATCTGAAAGCATTTTTTCCTGCACTGTAGATTTTTCTCCTAAAGACTTAATAAGTAAGGAAATTATACCTTGCTTGCATTTACATAATTAACTTTCTCAAAGAGTGTTATATACACACATTAAGTTTAACTCGTGGTTGAAAACGAAGGGAAAAAAGAGGAAATCAAGGAGCCTAAACTTAATAACTTCCCCATAATGAGGAAAGAAAAAATTTCCCTGACCATACCTTGCTTAGGTCTCCAAGATCAAAAAGAAGAGGACAATTCAGACATTTACTGTAGGGAGTATAAGCAAGCTCGATAGATAATTCTAGAACTTTTTTTTTCCCCAAAGCTTCCTGACATAAGAAAAGAATGTTCTTTGCTGTGGGACAGTAGAGATTGGAATGATGCTTTCATCTGTAAGCCAAGGACCACCAAAGACTTTTGCCTTTTGGATAATTATCAAGAATACATCAACTGTACATCTCCTGACCAGCTGATGCAGTTTGCTTTCTTTTCTCATTAAGAACAGTTCTCGGGGAGGGAATTTTAGGGGAATTTCAGGGGGAAAAGGGAAGGGTTTACAGGAACAAGTATAAAGGATACATGGACAAAAACTAGGGGTAGGTGGAAATGGAAGGGAGGTGGGGAGGGCTGGGAGGGTGGGTTGGGATAGGAGTAAAACAGAGAAAATTGTACTTGAAAAATAATTTAAAAAAATAAAAAAGAAAGAAAAAAAGAACAGTTCTTGTTCCCAGTTCAAATAACTGTAAGTCATTGTTTTATCTCCGACATTTCAAATTTGGTGCCCCCTTTTCTAACGCTCCACATTCTTGCCTATTTTCTCTTCTAATTCTCTACAGCCACTAGATGTTCTTTTGGGCCTTCCCAGACTGCAGGGTTGCCATTCTCCCACTGAACCCAGGTCATTGACTCACTTTTGTCCACTGCTTCCTTTCCATCTCAACTTCACAGTCAGCCTTTAAATGATCTTCTTAATCATGATCTTGGTCCACCCTGCCCACCCCTGAAAGTTTCCCCTGTGTTAATTTGCAGCCATCTGCTATGTGTGTTCTGGGGCTTTTAGAGAACAGGAAAAGTGAGATCCATAGACCTCTGGCTTCCTCCTTACCCAAGCTGTCCTGCTTACTTGAGCCTCATTCAGTCATTCTTTTATTCACCACTTGTTGAGTCACTAAGAAACTCCCCACCATTTCCTCTTTCTTATATCCACTTCAAACAGATGATTCCTCTGCTTTCTCCTTACTGAGACCTAGGCTACTCAGTGACTTCACTTGTGTTCTTGGTCTCTTCCTTCCATTTTCACTTATTTCCCTCCAGAATCTTCAATCCCTTGATTATCTGTTACTACACACACACACACACACACACATATACATATATGTATGTGTATATATACTCCCTATATATTCAACTAAGTAATAGAAAAGCCCAATCAACAGGAACTTAAACTGGTGCTTGTCAAATGAGAGAGAATACATGAGTCCGCCGCCGCTGGGGAGATAGTGGGGGCTGAGATTCTGCATTTCTCACAAGCTCCCCAGTGATGCTCATGTTCCTGGGTCTCCAGGCCACAGGATTGACCCCTTAAGTACATGGTGTCATCTTAAGGCATAAGTTCATCAATTGCATGGTGTTTGATTCTCCTGGTCTGCCCTTCTTGGTCTCAAGATCCTGATGCAGCTCCAGACACCCCATCCTCACTGAGTGCACCCAAGCACCCAAAGGCAGGAGGCAGAGGTCTGACCGGAGAGGTGGGAGTGAGAGAGCCTCTTTCCTCCTCTTCTCTGATGAAGGGAGGCGAACGTTTCTCAGAAGCCTCCTGCTTCCCCTTATAATTTCATTGGCTTGGAACTGGGTCCCACTTGACTCATCACTGCCATAACAGAATGGGGTAGATGAATTTATCTCAAGAGGCTAGCCATACTGGTTAACAAGTTGAGTGCTGTCAGTAGAAGGGAAGGATGGGCCCAATAGGGTCGGTGGTTTCAGCCATACCTGGTTTTCAAGCACTATCTTGAGCTAAAAAGTATTTTTTTAAATAATATTGCTTCATCTAGTTACTTTTTGAGCTTCTTTGCATGGCAGCAAAGAAGCTGTCCCAGTTCTGTCATCTGTATACCCTCTCTATTCATCACTGAAACCTGGCTTCTGCCCCCTCTGTCATAGTACAAATGCATTATGTATTACAATTGCACCTTTGAAGGTCGCCAGTAACCCCTTCCCTGCTTACCTCTCTCTGCCTCTATTGACTCTATCTTAAGCCTCTCTAACCTTGGGATTGATGGAAGTGACCATTCATTTCCTCCTCTTCTGTTTCCTTCAATGCTCCTTTCTCTTCCTCTTGACCCCTGGCTGTGGGCTTCTCCTCACTAGGTCCTTAGCTCTCTGCTCATCCATCCTTATACTCACCTTATACTCACAAGAACAGCTGTTCTTGTGGCTTTAAGTATCACATCAGTGGCTTCCAGTCCTTACCTGAATTCCACTCCAGACCTTCACCAGCTCCAAAGATGCTTCTAACTGCGTGTCACACCAAACCTTTTTTCTCCTAAGCTAGTTTCTTTTCCCACATCCCTTAACTTAGTAGGTAGCATTAAATTCTTGGTATTAAGTTGATATGTTTGGTCCTGTTTTGTATATTATTTTGCAGGATGCTAAGTGGGAAGTTGTGACTGATGTACTAAGAAATGACATATGTCAGGTACCAAAATGAGTTGTGATAAATAAGATGCTCACTCATACAGAGGGTACAGAAGACTCAGGGGACCAGTGAAGAAGGTTTTGGGAAGATTTTTGATAGGAGTGGGAGTCCTGCCCTCGCCCCCCCAAAATGGGCTGGGGCACTGGCATCAACACCAAGCCCAGTGAGAAGGGCTTCCTCTGCAGAACCACACAGAGAGTGTGGTGTATACGCCTGGCTGACAGTGAGGGGGCAGGGGCCGGACTCCCACATGAGGAAGGTACTGCAACATATGGAGTTATGGCCACAGAGTAGAGGCCTATGCCTGAGAGGGAACTGTTCTGCCTTTCTTTCTTTCCTTTTTTTAAAAAAGATTTTATTTATTTATTTTTAGAGAGACGGAAGGGAAGGAGAAAGAGAGGGAAAGAAACATCAATTTGTGGTTGCCTCTTGAGCACCCCCTACTGGAGACCTGGCCTGCAACCTAGGCATGTGCCCTGACTGGGACTCGAACTGGCAACTCTTTGGTTTGCAGGCCCACATTCAATCCACTGAGCTACACCAGCCAGAGCTCTTTTTTTCCTTTTTTTTTTTTTAAATTCCTTACCCAGGGACATTTTTTTCATTGGTTCTTTTAGAGAGAGAATAGAGAAACACATCAGTGCAAGAGAGAAGCACTGACTGGTTGCCTCCTATATGCACCCAGACTTGGGATTACATGCTCTGGGATCAGGGAACTACAATCTAGGTATGTGCCCTGACTGGGAATCAAACCTGCAAACTTTGGTTACAGGACAAAGCTCTAACCAACTGAGCTGCACCAGCCAAGGCTGTTCTGTCTTTCAACCATGAGCTTTTAAAAGGTATGTGGACTTCAGAGACCATATGTGAAGTTTCCAGTTGGACAGCTGGCTCTGGATCACTTTAAAAGGGATTCTGCTTAAGAGGTCTTACCTAGATTGTTGATAGGACCCCAAAAGTGTGAGTCTGTATGGAGTGGGTAGAAGGAAAACCAAGATTGAAGTAGTACAAGCAGTTAGAGAGAATTCATTGCTTGTGTCTTGGAATTATGGTCAAACATTCCCAGTAAGGGATCATGAAAGTGTTTGTGCTTGAATGAATCAGCTTCAAACATCCCCCCGGCCCAGGAAAAGTGATGCCACCTTGTTAGAGTACCAGTTCAGTGCACACATTGCTGCCATCTCCACTCCTTCCCCGTACCGCAGCTAGCAGCCTGGTGGGGGCAAGTGAGATGGAGTAGGACCAAGCCCTTTGCCCTGACTTCTACAACAGAGGGCCCCTGCTGGGGAAGCAGGCAGGGTCTTAATTACAGACTGTCCCTTACTTGTAATTTTTTGACTTTACAATGATTCAAAAGCGATACACATTTAGTAGAAACCATACTTCTATTTTTGACCTGGGCAAGCAATATGCTGTAGGATATTCTCTCATAATGCTGGGCAGTGAGAGTAAGCCATGGCTCCCAGTCATCCACGTAATCAGGAGGGTAAGCAACTGACACTCCACAGTGCAGTGTTAAATGCATTTTTGACTTACGATATTTTCACCTTAGGATGAGCTTATCAGGATGTAACCCCGTGGTAAGGCAAGGAGCATCTGTACTGAATTGAGAGCACTTCTTATCTCTTAAAGCAACAGTAGGGTTTTCTATTACCTGAGAGAGAGCAAAGTAGTTATGGGAGTGTTTGAGTTGCCATTCAGTAGAAGAGGAAGAATAACCTCATCGCACAGGTTCTGAAAGAGAGAGTGGCTAACAAAAACTGAGTTACTTTTATGGGTACACACCATGAATCCTGTTTATTCAACGTTCTGTTTACATATAGAGTTTGGGTTCAGCTTCTGCAGCAGTGAAATCATCTTATCAAAAAATTCTATTCATTGTGCCCCAGGATTACAAATTTATAACAAGTCCTTGCCTCCTTTATGCTGTATTAGTTTATGTGGTTAAACCATATTTCTTTTCAGATCAAGAAGACAGTCTCAAGAGAAGGATGAATGAAGAACAATGCTATTGAAGCAATTAGTAAGTAAATGTTATACACGATAAAGGCTATGTATGTACAAGACATACCTATTACAACTTGATAATAAAAGACAGTAACTGAATTTTAAAAATGGGCAAAAAATCCGAAGAGATATTTCTCCAAATGTATGCAATCCTATTCCAAAGAAGATAAACAAACAGCCAATAAGCATATGAAAAAAATGCTCAAAATCATTGCTATCAGGGAAAGGTAAATCAGAACCCCAATGAGATACCACTGTACAAGAATTAGGATAGCTGTAGTCAAAAGACAGGTAACAAGAAGTATTGGTGAGGATATGGAGAAACTGAAGACCCCCATATGTTGCTGGTAGGAATGTAAAATGGTGCAGCTGCTTTGGAAAAGTATGGCAGTTTCCCCAAAAAGTTAACCATAGTTATAATGCAGCAATGCTCCTAGGTGTATACTCAAGAAATGAAAACATGTCCACATAAAACTTGAACAAGAATGTTCACAGCAGCAGTATTCATAATAGCCAAAAAGTGGAAACTCAAATGTCCCTCAGTGGGCCTGGTGGGTGTCATCCTGCAGGGCGAAAGGTCGCTGGTTCAGTTTCTAGTCAGGGAACATGCCTGGGTTTCAGGTTCTGTCCTCGGTCAGGGTGCGTATGAGAAGCAATCAATTGATGTTTCTCACATTGATGTTTCTTTCTTCCTCCCTCCCCCTCTCTCTAAAAATAAATAAATAAAATCTTTAAAAAATAACCATCGGTGGATGAATGGATAAACAAAATGTGGTATATCCATACAATGGAATATTATCCAGCCATAAAAAGGATTGAAGTACGGATATATGGTGCAACATGGATGAACCTCATGCTAAGTGAAAGAAGGCAGGCACAGAAGGGTACATATTGTATGATTTCCTTTATATGAAATGGCCAGAAGACGCAGATACATTGGAACAAACAAAAACAAGTGAGTACTAAAGAGAATTGTTTTTTTTTTTTTGCGGGGGGGGTGGGGGAAGGGTAGAAGGTGTGATTGAAATGTTCTAAAACTGATTATGGTAATGTTTACATAACACTGTGAATATACTAACAACCAATGAAATGTACCCTTTAAATAGGTGAATTACGTGGCATATGAATTGAAGATTGTTTTATGTGGTTCACCAGACTGGCAGCCTCATGATGGCAGGGGCAGGCCCAGCCGGCTGTGCACATACTTCCAGCCAGCAAACAGCATGCTTTTACGCTGCATCTGCTGTTTATACAGCGCTGCATACATTCCGCAGCACTTTTTTCATTGACAGCAGCAGCTCTTTTATGCCTCCTAACGGCCCTGAAGGCGGTCAGAGTGCTGGGAGACCAAACTCGCCCACATTGGGAAAAACGCCTGGCTGCACAGTAAAGGGAAGAGCAAAAACATTTCTCCGCTCCAGCTGCGTAGCTCAGTGGATTGAGCGCAGGCTACGAACCAAAGCATCGCAGGTTTGATTCCCAGTCAGGGCACATGCCTGGGTTGCAGGCCACAGCCCCCAGCAACCACACATTGTTTCTCTCTCTTTCTCCCTCCCTTCCCTCTCTAAAAATAAATAAATAAATCTTAAAAAACAAAACAAAACATTTCTCTCTCTACCATGGGACCATGGGTGGATGGTGGATGTTGGGTGGAGACGCTTTCTCTCCGCCTTGCATTCGTGAGGGAATCTACTCTGCAGTGCAAGTAGCACAGCTCCGGGCACCCGACTCCCAAACTGCAACCCAACGGTGCAGTTCCGGTCGGTCACTTGGGGGGCAGAAACCAAACAAGAGCAAATTCCTCTTCTGAGCAAACACAGAGACAGGGCCAGCGGGACTTCAGCTTCGGGATATTGGTCTCAGTCTCCTCAGATACTTCTAACCAGACGGTGTGAGTTAGTGGCGTGTCCCATGACCACGCTCTCAACAGTATTTAGCTGAACCATCTTCCAGACACCAACTTCAGGGCTCTAGGTCAGGGTTCCACCCCCTCATCCCGCTCCCACGCTTGAGGGGCAGAAACCCACATTCGGCACATTTCAGCTGGGGCCTTTCCAGTTGGAGGGAGGTGGAGCCAGTTTGTTGAGAAAAAGTCTCTTGAGCTTCCTCGCTCTCCTCCCCAATTCCCGGAGAGATTTTTCGGATTGGGAGGATCCTAGTCAGCTACAGAACCCATAGTTAGCTACACGAGGATTTAATGTCCTCTTTTAGGTTAGGTCCGCTGAAGCGACCAGAAGCGTTAGACGCCTTCCAGAGTGGGACTGGGAGAGACTAGGTAGACCCACAGAGGCCCCCGAGCGTTTCCCGTGGGGCGGGGCGCGCTACGCCAGTCTCACCGGCCCCCGCGGCCAGGAGCGCAGGTGAGCGGCGCAGCTGGGCTCGCCGCGGCGGTCCCGGCGCCTCCGCCCCCGCGGCGCCCCACCCCTCCTCGCGGCTGGCCCGGGGGACGGGCGAGGACTCGGCTCTTCAGCCCGTGGGGCTTTAGAGGGGAGCGGGGCGGCGACTTGGGAGCCCCGGGATAGAGCGGCCGTGCCCGTCCCGGCAGGGCGCGCAGAGGCGCAGGGCCACCGCCTCCCCCGGGCGCTGGGCGCGGCGGCCGCGGGAGCCGCAGGTGGTTCCTCCGGCCGGCCCTTTTCTCCTCCCCCTTTCCTTTCTTTCGCCTCCCCTCCCTCGCGCCCGGTGTCGGCGGCACTTCCCCCGCTTCCTCCTCCCTCTCCAATCCGGAGGGAGGGAAGGAGCCGCCGGCTCTTTCCTGCCTCCCTGCAAACTTCGGCGGGACTCACGTCTCCCCTCGCCGCCGTGGCCGCCGCGCCCCCCGCCCGGGAGCTGCTCCGGGAACTTCCTCTCGCCGCGCGGCCGAGCGCCCCCGCGGGTGGGAGGACGCCGCCGGGCGGCCGCTGCTCGGACCGCTCGGACCGTCCGGACCCCTTTCCCGCGGCTCCCCGGGCTGCCGCTGGCTCCTCTGCCTCGCTGCCCGCCTGCCCGCGCGTCCGTCGGTCCGTCCTTCCCGGCCGCCTCGCCTTTCCCGGCGGGCGACCACCACCAGGCTTCCCCTCGGCGCCCCGCCGCAGCCCGGGACTTTTCTTTGTGTTGGATGCGGACTCGCGCCCCGTGCCGACGGGGGGCGGCTTGAGGGCTTTGCTGGCCTCGGGCGGCCCGTGGCGCCGCGAGCCCGAGCCGACTGCCCCCGGCCATGCCCTTCCACCAGAGGACCGTGGAGCCCGCGCGGCTGCGCCGGCCGGAGGCGGCCGGGGCCGCGGGCGCGCCGCTTTTCCGCTCGCTGGAGCAGGTCAGCTCGCAAGCCCTGGTCTGCCTGCTGGCGCAGCTCGCCGACCTGTCGCGCTGCGCTGGGGACATCTTCGGCGAGCTCGAGGGCCAGGCGGCCGCGGTGGGCCGCCGCCTTGACGCCGTGCACCGCCGCCTCGACGCCCTGCACGCTGCCACCGCGCGCCTCGACCACCGCCGAGTGAAAATCCGTGAGTGGCCGGCGGGTCGGGGGAGGGGAACGAGGCGGGGAGGCGCCCGCAGAGCTGCTCCCTCCCGCCCCCTGGCGGCCCCAGGCCTCCTCTGGGCTGCGTTGAGAAGCCCTGGAGACCCGCGAGTGTCGGGCTCTGGGGTGGAGGCGGCCTGACCCGAGACAAGGTAGCCCGTGCAGGTAGCCGTGCAGCTGGCTGGCACGTGCAGCGCTGTCCGACTTTCGGGTTCCGGGAGGTTCTTGGTCGCCTTGATGGAATGGGTCGGAGGGGAAGAATTGGGCTCGCCTGGTCCCACTGTCCAGCGCTTCTCTCTGTGTGGGAGACTGACAGGAGACCCTGGGGCTCTGTAGACAGAAGAGCCAAGGTCCTGGGAAGGGGCTCAGCGGAAGGTAGCCTGTTCCAGAAGTCAGGGTACAATGTATATATTGATGTATAATGCTTACAGTTTTGGAGACTTCAGGAGGATGTAAAAATCTTCTGGGATCTCACCTAGCGTTGGGGCTGCTTGTCCCCCCCTCTTTGCCCACCAGGTACCGGTATTCTTACTTACCAACAAAAGTGTGCAGACTTTTAGTTTAGGCTTTTGTTTTTTCGTGCTAATTTTTGTCTCTATCTCCTGACCTACAAGCTCTTTGTGACTCAGAGGTCCTTGACCTTGAGCTCAGACTGAATCCCATTCATCTTTGTTTGACCTCCTCCAACCCCGAAAATCAGGTCTAAGTTCCAACGCAGTGATCTCTCCAAGCACCCATTTCAGCAGCTTAACCAGCTCCAGTGAATGAAGTAACTGGAATTTCCTGCTGGCTCAAAACAGAGAAACTTTCAGTATGATGCTCGTGTGTTTTCTCTCCTTTGTAATACGTGGACTTGATCTTGATCCGAAGTGTAAAGAGTAAATTGAAGCTGGTTGATGGATTGCAGGGTGGGAAGGGAGGTGCTGGTGTAAAACACTCAGAGATTTCAGCAGCTCTAAGTGAAATACTGTCTCTCTTAGCACCACTTCATATGCAATCTCGAATAGCTGGTTTTCCATGTTTTCCCCTGCTAGAAAAACTTATCTCTGCTTTAACTAACTTACAGCTGGGAGAGTTCAAGTTTACAGTACTTTGATATCAGTGAGGTTGCTTGCTAGAATACATCTTTCTTCCAGTTGTGAAGTTACCGCTTGGTGGTTTTACATTTTACAGCTCATCTCTTTGACTGTGCTGTCAACACTTCCTTATAAGTTGTGGACAGTTCCCAACTAGGGAGAGTCTCCCTGTCTGCCCCTCCCCCCCAAAAAAAAGAAAGTCAAAGAGGGGGAAAAATCAAAGTGATTTCATAAAGTTGCTGGACATGAACAGAATATATCCGCTTAATATGAATAATGACCTCATGCATCAGGATATGCTGTCCTAGTGGAATGGCGTGGTCATCTTGGTAATCAGTAGTTGCTTCTATGCTTTTTCTGTGTAGAGTGTCTGTGTGTGTGGGTGAAGGAGAATTTCACCCTTGAGGAATGAGGTGATGAGGCAGATCTACTAGGTAAACTGATCTATTGTGGGAATTAAGAAACAAGAAGAAACTCCCTGAAGGTCACGAACCCTTTCTTTTGCCAGAGTTGTTTTACATTTAAACATATCGCTTTTCTCTCTTTGTGTACATATGCACTAATAGCCAAAAATCCCCCCAAATTCCCTAAATTAGTTAAGGTTGTCCTAAGGGACTGCAATAACTCTTTTGAAAACTTTTCACAAGTTTTAAAATCTTTTGAATCTTAAATCGCTTTGATTTCTTACCACAAAACCTGGCTGGCTCATCATTTTTTTCTTTTTTATGATTGAGGAAGAAGGCTTTTATTGAATGTAATTATGTCTGAGAGTAGAAGTACATGTACAGAGAAGAAAGTTGAACTATAAAGACCTAGTTTTTGTGGTTTTTCACTTTCACACACTTTTTTACATGTTAAAAAGCAGTGAAATGCATATGTGTTCATTTCATTTAGCTCCTATTAGGATTCTTTTTAGAAGATGCATCAAACTCTGTTCCTGTAAAAGCTACATTTTGAAGTCATTTTGGTATTTTTTTAGGCAGGAGTTCCGAATAACATACTTCTTCGTTAGAATGGACGTGGAGAATTTTAGATTTGGTATTGTCTTTAAAAACCACCTATTTCATGAACTCCTTAAAACTTTTAGTTTTCAATTACAGCTTATATTCACTGTTATTTGGTATTAGTCTCAGGTGTATATTTCATGTGCTTTTCAGGAGAGAGGAAATCGAGTCTGAGGGAGTCGAGGTGATTTGCCCCAGATTAGGTGGTAAGACTGGCTCACCTGCTGTCCCAGTGCTTCCGCCCCTCGCCTTTAGGGTGGTGTGGGAATGGGAAACAAAGTTCAAATGCGTTTAGTAAACGCTCCCAAGGATAACTGTGACTGTTCACCTCACTGCTTCTTGTCAGGTGAACTTTTTAATAAGTCTCCTAAGGAGCAAGTAACAAAACTGAGCAGTTCCCAGAAGTGCCTGAGTGCAGCAGGAGACTGCGTATTTCATTGCTTGATGGGTTTCTACAAGTAATAAAGGGTGTGAGTGGAGCTATTTTAAAAACCTATGGGCTTTATCTTTGCAAGATAGAAACAGCATTTAGTCTGGTGGGCCTCATGATTCTAAGAAGTATTTCAAGTTTGCCATTCCTCAAAATCTCATGGGTAGAAAGTCATTCAAAATAATTTCTTTTTGTCCTCCATTGGGAGAATGCACATTACTGTTTTTCTTCTACTTATCCTTAAAGCCTTCCTTAATGCTTCCCCTGAACCCCCGGTGGAGGGAGGGCTCCCTGCCATGGCCCCCAGCATGGGCATCATGCATGCACCTCTATCATTGCATTTACCAGTGTGGACTGAAATTGTGTATTCACGTCAGAGGTCCACCATGGCTGTGTCTTTGTTTGGCTGTGTCAGGAAGAATGACTACAAAAATGTTTGGGAGAGGCCTGGCTGGTGTGGCTCAGAGGATTGAGTGCCAACCTGTGAACCAAAGTGTCGGTGGTTCTATTCCCAGCCAGGGTACATACCTAGGTTGCTGGCCAGGTCCCCAGTAGAGGCACTCGAAAGGCAACCACACATTGATGTTCTCTCCCTCTCTTCCCCTCTCTCTAAAAACAAATAAATAAAATCTTTAAAAAAAATTTGGGGGGAGGAATTACTATACTGATTGCTGAAAATCTAAGTGAGCAAGACAATCACTTTAAATACAAATTAAAAAAATAAACTTTCTACCTTTTTAAGTTTTTGTGCTTAACCACTATTCTGCTCCTTTCTATAAAAGTCAAACTTCATTTATTTTGTTGACACAGTAAGTTTTGATTGAAAGTAGTGAAGTAGCCAGAGTGTAGATAGTTACATCTTGGCTCTGTAAACAATCAAAACAGACTTTGCCATGTCGAAATCAATAGACACCCAACCTGATAGCACTGTTTGATTTTTCAGCCCTGTGTGATTTGTTTCTTTTTATAATTAATAATAACACTATTTTATGTAGTGCTTTTATGATTGAAAAAATATTTTTCATATTTGTTATTTGACTCAATAGCCTTTTATGGTAGTGAGGCCAGGCTGTGTTGTACCCATTTTACAGACAAAGAAATGGAAGTTCTGGAACCAGGAAGAGGCATACATAAGACAAATACTGAGTTTTCTGATTTCCAGGCCAGAACTCTTTCTACTTCATCTTAAAAGTACTTCCTGGGTGAATGAATATGAAATGTAATTGTTGAAAGAGAATAGGAGAAAAGATGACTTGCTGGCTTTTTTTTTTTTTTTTTTACAGTGCCAAAAAAGTGCAAGATTTTCCCCCCTAGATTCTAGAAGTGTTCCAAGTTTAGGGAGGTGTGTTTTGGTTTCACTAAAAGGGGACACCATTCACATGTTAGTGAGTGTGAATGGTGCTCCTATAGAGTTGACAGGGTTCTCTGCCCGTGCACCTGTACATGATGGCCTTGGGAGAATGGGAACAGTTTTTATAGGTGAGATCAGTGTTCAAGACAGCTGTTTGGCAGTCTGATTGCATGGCCACTCTCTTCATGAACAAGGCAGACACCTTAGCCTTGACACCTTCTGGGTAGTGCTCAGGCTGCATTGTTGGACCTGACAAGGGGCTGTCCCTTGGCAGGTCCTGATGTCAGAATATATTTGCCTCTTCCTCAGAACGAACCTATTATGCGAGGTGCTTGTCAGCATTACAGAGACAGAGTGGAGACTTCACTGCACTTCCAGAACAGGTTGTGCCTCCCTGCTGATAAATGTTTGTATTTCTGCTGGAATTAGCACAAGACTTGCTTTCATTGAAACATACCACATAGGAGGGAGGATGTTGGTGTTTGAATATGGTCTCCACCCTCCTCTAATCCCTGGAAGGCCCCTAAATGTAGTAGCAGAAACTGACAGCTGAGCACCGCACCTCAGGTTAAGGAGGCCCATGAGATGAAGCAGTGTTTCCCAAACTTGCTTGACCTTAGGAATCGCCTGAGACTCTCGTGAAAGTTAGGGATTCCCAGATCCTTGTAAAGCCCTGCCAAGCCACAGCGTCCCGTCTGTGTGACAAGTGCTGCCAGCACAGCCACCGTGTTCTTGCCATTCATCGGCTTGAGAATCAGGAGCCTTGAGTCTGGCTTCACGCCTGCCATTTTCTCATGCAGATTTCCAGCGATATATTCACCACCTCCAGGCCTTAGTTTCCTTATCTGTAAAATACAGGCTTTGACTAAATTCTCCTTTGTTGGTCTTTTTAATTTTGGCATTTTATAATGCTAATGAGGGGTTACTATTTGATAACAGCAGTAGCTCAGTAGACAAGGTCAGTAGACCTTGTATATATGACTTTGATCAATAATCTCTCTGTGAGTCCTATAATTAGGGATTTAAAAAATCTTTGGGTCTGAAATAAACTCTTCATGACTCTGTGGCCTCTTTCAACTCACATTTTACTGACATGGAGTGCATGGATCATCGTGTCTAGAGGGGTTAGTCACTTTCTAAACAGATCAGGCAGGTACTTGTTTTGGATTTGTGTATATCTTGCCCACAGTCCACTCAGTGGCCTCCTCATCATCTTTAAACAGTGCTAACATCATTATGAAAAAAGAATTGTTTAAATTCAGTGCCATATGTCAGATGTCCAAATATTGAGAGTTAACTTTTTTTTTAAATTACGAGAGTGTATTGTTTAAGCCAAAACATCAATTGCTTATTGGCTCATGGGTGTAGAAACAATTATTACCTGATGTATAATGCTACCTATATTTAGGTTGAAATAACTCATCTAGCAGTAGTCTCATTTTTCTTTACATTCGAGGAAAAGTCAATATTAAAATTTCACCTGTGTGTATTGTTTTAGGATTGAGACTAGCAAATGAAAAAAAATTAATGAGAGAGATATTTAGGATTCTTAATATTTTGGAAGAAAATTCAGAATCAGAAAAATAGCATAGCGTTTTCTTGCCTATCATTTTAATATCTTTTTAAAATCAAGTTTTAAACATAAAGTAAAATGATTTGCACCAGAGTAGACACCTAGTGGTTGATTTAATTATTTAATTCTATTTCTCCTTAAATTGGTTCATGTCCTGGAATGAATTAATTCTGCAGGCTTTGAAGTTCAAAATCAACAGCATGGTGCTGATGGCTATCTTGCTTTCACATGTTACATTTGTTAGCAGCTCTTGAGACAAATGTAGCAAAAGAGATGGAGCTTCTGTTTTTGAGTGACTACTCAAGACTACTAAGTAGACTACTTCAAGACTACTAAGAAAAGGCCCTGGAGGTCCCAGCCTTCATAACTTCCCTTGTGGATTAAATGACATGCTTGTGAAAGCATTTAGTATCACTCAAAAAGACAGGTGACATTACCAATATCAGTATCTGGGCAGTAGCATGTTCCAATTTCTGACATTGGGCTGTATTTTTGGTGACTTTGTAGTGCCTAATAATACAGGCTGCTAATGAGCATTTGCTATAAGCCAGGTACTTTATAATGTGGAACAGCTGTGTGAAGTGGATACTGTTATTATTTTTGTTTGACAGATGATGCAACTAAGAATTTGTTTGCTCACATCCACAGCTTATAAGCGATAGAGGTAGGATGCGAACCCGGGCAGGCTTATCTGCTGACCACCCTCTGCTACCGTCTCTTCAAATTAATGACATTACGTATTCACATGAGGCAAACCAGTGCTGAGAGGATATGGCACAAGCTTGTCAAATATATATGAGGGGAAAAAACCCTTAAGTCTTTTGGTCTTTTTCCCCTTTTCTTCTCTTTTTGTTTTGAAACCTTTCAAACTAGCAGATGGCCAAGAAATTTGAGACATATATCTAAAGTACTTAGCATAGTGCCTGGCTCATAACTATCATGCACTTAACATTTACTGTTGTTTAGATGACAGAGAAGGCTGAGTTAACATCTGTGTGTACATGGATGTCTATATATTGCCACAGATGGCCAGTCTGTGTAATGCTGCTCAGCTGAAGCCTGGAAGATGAAAGCTGATCAAGCACAGAGGAGAGCTTGTACCAGACCTATACATAAAAATACTACCGATTTGAAAACTGGACAGTTCTGCCAGGGGTCCTAAAGTTTATCCACAAAGTATATGTCATTCCCGACAGGAATGTGTAAAGGGTGGTTCTTTCTGCCTCACAGGGGTTTGGCTTGTGGGGGATGGGGGGGATTTATGTAGATGTCCTCTTTCTCAGAGCCCTTTGGGCCTCCGTTTCCTCCTGCTGTGGAAACTGCAGGCCCAGGGCAGCTCCCACTTAGCTTCCTAGGTTTCCCTTTTGCCTCAGTTTTCCAGGGGGCTTTCAGAGCCTTAACCCTCCTCCTGTCTGATTTCCTGTCCACCCTCAGAACTGAGCTCAGCTTCAACCTCAGCTTTCCTTGGGCATCTCGGGCATCTTGGAACTCAGTGATTGTTCGCACTATTCATTCATCTGTGCTTCCCACAGTTTCTGAGTCATCAGATGCACTGGGGGCTTGTTTAAAAACAGATTCCCAGAGACTCTGGAGATTCTGAGTCAGCAGGTCTGGGGTGAGGCCACAACAGGCCTAGCTAACAGGTACCCTCCGGGGATTCTGATTAACCGAGGTTTGAAAGCACTGGTCTGTGTTGTGTGAGGAATCTTGTGCATCGAGGGTGAGGGGATCATCATCCATGAAACACATTTTGGGTCGTTCTGCTAGTGCTGAGTTGTGAGGATTATTGGGTGAAGAAAACGGGGTCCTTCAGGTCTTTTACAGTTTTGTGTGAATGATTAGACTTATAAATAAATGTTTAATAGAAGGAATCATCATTTATAACAATTTTAGGAGAAAAATCTTCTGAATTCCAAATTGCCACTTTAAATTGGATTTTTAGAAGCTATCTAACTTTTGAGAACTTCCTGTAAGTTTGTGGGACAGTGGCAGTTCCACACACACAAAATACTGATTTTAAATGTTTAGAGCATATTTCATCTAAAAATTAGATTCTAAAAAACAAATATAATCATTTCTGGAATAAGATTTTCCCCCCGTGGGGTGTGGAAATTTTCTTCTGTTAATATTGCTTTATTTTCACTTGTTTTTCTGATTTGTTTCACAAGAAATTTCCCTAATGTAGAAAGGCAGTATCTTGCTTTGGGAGGACAGACAGCTGTTTCAGGTTGTTCCTGTAGGGAAATCCTCTATTATGCTTTCCCCTGCCCACCCCAGCCCCGACCCCGCCCCAGCTTCTGATGCAAGGCTGGTAAAGGTGTAATCTGTAATGTAGAGAAGACTGTGTAATACTTGGTTGATTCAAATTTCAATAATGGACGGTAATAATGTAATGGGGACTTTCTATCTGACAGTGTTAGATATCTGATGAGTAGCAGAGGAAATTGAATTAAGCAGGGGCTGTGCTATCTGTGCATAATCCAGTTATGCTTGATTATGTTGGCATCTGAGAACTACTGTTAAGGTGCCCTGCAGTTTCCCTGCTGATGGCCTGGCTGCCCTGATCACATCCAGGCCAGGACACTGCCCTGCACCTCTCAGGGTGTCACAGTTGTACTCATCAACTGGCTGGGGGTGTCTCAGACAACTCTAGGCAGCCCAGCTGCACAGCCTGGGTTCGTTATTCTAGCTGCGATGGAGCCCAAACCATCTTAGCATACATCCTCATGGACTCTGTTGGACAGGCAGTGCATTCACCTCGTTGAAAAAAATAAGAAGCTGTGCAGAGAAGTCTCATTTCTGCTTCTGTTCCCTATGAGCTTTGTCTTCCGCTTCCCCCAGAATGACTGTGATCAGTTTCTCCTTATCCTTCCAGAATTTCTGCATGCAAACATAAAAAGATTAATTTATGTTATTTACCCTCCATTTGTAGTGCACCCTATTTCTAATTATTCTTTTCTTTATTTGTATATATTATCCAAAGGGATGATATTTTTATTTTTATTATTTTTCTGTGTTTTTAGCCATTTATTTCCTATTTGCCATATCCCAGTTAACTTTTTTATTTTGCCTGAGAACATAATGGATTTGGAAAAAAGGAGATTAATTAAGACTGAAGTAGATTGTTAATTAACATATTTTCTTAATTTTTTATTGCCAATGCTTTGATTTAGCAATATTTAATTTATTTTAGATTTTATTTATTTATTTTTAGAGAAAGGGGAAGGGAGGGTGGAAGAGAGGGAGAGAAATATCCATGTGTGAGAGAAACATTGATTCGTTGCCTCTCACATGTGCCCCGACCGGGGACCAAACCCGCAACCCATGCATGTGCCCTCACTGGGAATCGCACTGGCAACCTCTCAGTTTGCAGGATGACACCCAACCAGCTGAGCCACCCCTGTCAGGGTGATTGGGCTATATTTTAAATCTGAGCTATCCAAGGTATCGTTAAGCCTTTTCTGTATTAAAAAATGAAAATGGAGGGGTATTTCTATTAAATATCTGTAGTAACACAGTGTAAGTTGTTTATATAAAAGCTGGCATTTTCTGTGTTTTATCTGGACATCTTGCAAGCTGAGTATGAATTACTTCTTGCCTAGAGTAGGGGGTGTGACTGATGTAGGGGTGATTTTGAATTTTAGTGAGGAGTGTGTTACTCTGAGTTAGTGACTTCATCAGCTAAATACATGGATTTGATCATGAGGTCAGCGTGGCATTTTAATTTCACTGGGTCGGTTATAACTACCTTGACTGCAGTACCAGGCATGCTCTGCTAGTGCTGTATCACCAGCAGATATCTGAATGAAGCAGCTGTAGTCATTTGAGTTATTTTTTTTCCTGGTTGTTACCTTGCCTAAGACTAAAGGTTGATACTAAATTAGTGTAGAAATGACTAATGAAAGCATTATTGATGAATATAGACGCACAAATCTACTCATTGATTTCCACACCCTGCAGTGTAAGTTTTGTGTAAATAAAGGTACATTAAAAAGCTTTCAGCCTTGTCCTGGCTGGGTGGCTATCTTCATCAGGGCATTGTTCCTGTACACCAAAAGGCCGCCGGTTCAGTTCCTGGTCAGGGCACATACCTAGGTTGTGGGTTTGATAGCTGGTCATATGCAGAAGGCAAGTCATCACTGTTTCTTACATAGATGTTTTTCTCTCTCTCCACACACATATTTCCTCTTTCTGTAAAATCAATGGAGGAGTAGATCCTTAGGTAAGGATTAAAAACAAAAAAGAAAAAGATTTTCTGCCTTACAAAGTATGTCATAAAATCTTTCTGATTATAAATTAATGTATATTCATCATAATTTTTGAACTTGTGAAGAAAAGATAAAGTATCCTGACCTAGGGAGTGTCCATTCCCCTCCCTCCGTCCCGTTAATCTATTGATAGGTATGGCAGTTTGTATGTATCGTAAGTATAGTAATAGTGTTTTTAACAGAGTGGGGTACATCCTTCTCTGTATTTAGTTTTGTGTCTTGATTTTTTTAAAACTTAGCTCCTATTGTGAGATTCCCCCCGCCCCCCCAGGACATAGACATTCAGAGGCATTGGGTGTATCTGACTGACAAGTTCTTATTTTGCTTTGGCTCCCAAGCAAAGTTCTTTTCAGGAGTCTGTGAATTCACAAGAGTTATCATGTGGACAGAAATTTGTTATTCTGGCGCTTTTTGGGGCTTCTTCTCTGTGTATAGTTATTTGTGAATCTCTCAGTTGCACTTGTGAGGTGGTCTAGGAGAAGATGTGGGATATCTCTATTACTCTAGTAGATTGCTAAGTCTGCAATACTATTCCCATCTTCTGAAAAAAGTGAATCATATTTTATATTTAAGATTGTTTTCCCACAGTGGCAGTTCTCTGTGACTTTACAGCAAACAGATCATTGAGTCAAAAGGTAGTTGTCTCCTTCCTTCCTTATTTAGTCTTCAGTTGAGCAGTGCACCTGTTATACTAATAAATTATGTTACTTTTTTCTCTGAATTTATATTTGTTTTTTGCCTTAACAATAAATAAATCTTTCCCTCCCCTTCACCAAAATGGCAATCAGACGTCTATCTCAAGATTTCTCACATTGGCAGGTGCCTGCTCTTGGCCACATATGGTCTGTTTAGATTGAGCTCAGCAAGATTTCGCAAACAAAGGTCTGCCAACTCTTGCCATAACTGTGGTTCTTGTGGAAGGATAAAGATAAGGTTTATTCCTTTTATTCTAAATGTTGGCTGGTTTAATTGAAAACTATATGGTCTATAGAAAAATTGGGAGACTGGGCAAATTTGTCCATCATAATAGTGCAGGAGATGAAGGTGGGAAGTAGGGTAGGAGAAGTGTCTTTGAGTGCCTTTAGTACTTTTTACACAATCTAAATATATTGTTTGCAGATTGCAAGGTCTGCTCAATAATAATCTTAATAATAATTTACGTTAAGATTTATGGGATACTTATAGCTAACATTTATTGGATAGTTACTATATGCCAGTTTCATTTAATCCTCATAAAAACTGTATGAGAGACATACTACCACCCCATTTTTACTGATTTTAATCATGAGTGGCACAGAAGGGTAAAGTAAGGTCACACAACAGTACAGTAAAAGTAGGAGAGCAAAATATAGTATAGGTGAGTTCTGTGTTTAAGCATTTTATTTGCAGTTGTAATTGTGAAATTTTAAGTTCATTTTAAGATTGAAAATTTTCTGAATTTGGGATTGATACGCATTTCCCATTTTATTCTGGTTATTTTAAATCATGTGCCACCAACCCAATGGCATGGCCTGTGGCCATGAATTAGCAGTCCATGTGACCATGCTATTGTGAATCTG
Organism: Tonatia bakeri; assembly: GCA_004024845.1. Lineage (NCBI taxonomy): Eukaryota > Metazoa > Chordata > Mammalia > Chiroptera > Phyllostomidae > Tonatia > Tonatia bakeri. Next base: position 52,102 of record PVIA01001542.1, read on the forward strand.
TAGAGAATTAATAATGTTTGTCTGGTTCTTTGAGCTACACTGATGAAAGGTACTCTAGTCGCTGAGTACAAAGTCTTTTTGTTTGTGGTTCCCATCACTCTGGCCTCTTTTCCTTTGCCAGACACTCAGATCAGTGTCAGAAGATAGGTGATAGAGGACCACATTGAATTTCTGGCTTATTTTTATTTGATGTGTTAGGGGACTTTTTCTTCTTTTTTCCTTTCCCTTCTCTCTCCAAGTTTGTGGTATTTAAATACCATGACAGTGCAAAATGCTCTCCCAAGTGTATAGCCCCAGGACATTGCTTAGTTTATCAATACTTTAATAAGGGATGGAGGATGAGAAGTAGTGAGGAGCCGAGCTGGCTGGTCGTCTTCTCTCTAGTACATTTTTACCTTTATTGATGGGCAATTCCTTTGACTACTGGTGCTGGCCGCAGCACCAGCCAAGGAGCTTGTGACCCATAACATTAACTTAAATCAGCAGTTCTCAAAGTGGAATACCTGGGCCAGCAACACCAGCATCTCCTGGGAACTTGCTAGCCCTGAAAAGTCTTGGTCCCACCTCTGCCCTACTAAATCAGAATCAGTGAAGGGTAGACTCAGTGGTCTTCGTGTTAACCCTCCAGGTGATTCTGACACTGAAGTTGAGAACCACTCTCTGCAGCATCAGCTGGCCTGGGGCCAGAGGAGTGCATCTGTTTAGAGACCTGTAGCCTTTGTTGTGCTTGTTGGCGGCTGGGGCTGCCAAAAGGAAATTCCCAGAGGGTTCTTTAAAAAGCTTCTGCCTCTGGTCCAGGACAATACAGGTTTATGAACCAATGCTTCATTACCGTACAACAATGAGAGTCTGGCTGTAAGAGTCTCTGAGTCTCTGCCAATTTGTGCTTTAGAGACACACTTGCTTGTGGGCCTTCACTGGTTGGAGATTAGTAATCTGGCCCCTGGATTGTTCCTTGTCCTCAGGGCTAAGAGCAGCCTCTCTGATTTCCCTTTTCCCAGGGACTTTAAACAGCGTCCAGAGAGCAGGGCGGCGACTCACCACAATCACAGGGTAGGGGCATACATTCAAAACAAAAAATGAGGAGAGAGAGTTATTTCTTCTAAACACCGATTACATAAAACCCCTATTTTGATATTTTAGTGAGTGCCTCCTACAAAATGTAACTAGGAAAACTTGAGGCAGACAGGGGAAATTTTATTTGTGGATGGGACATTGTATAAATAAACATGAGAAAAATGTACCAGCATGAATGTACTGAGTAGCTGGTGTTCTGTTGTTGGTATCGGAATCCTATTTTTCTCTACCCAGTATAATTCAGCTTTTCAATCAGTTACTTTCTTATTTATATAATCTACCCATAAAGTAGCTGTTAGTACACTATAATTCACTATAATTTGGAGAAGTCAAAGATTATTGAAGTAGGTGATAAAAGGCAGCAAAGCATAGTGGTAAAAAGGCAAGATTTATTAGTTGTGTGACCTTGAATAAATTACTTAACTTTTTTGTGCTTAAGTTTTCTCTTCTGTGAAATACGCACTGAACTTACAGTTGTTGTGCAGATAAAATGAAATACACAGAACAGTGGCTGGCCCATAATGAACAATAAGTATTAGCTGGTAGATACTTTGAAATGGCCCTTCCTATTAAAAAAAAAATGATTTCTACTTTTTTCCTGAGTATATTTTAAAATCAAAATGTAAATGATGTTAAGACCTTGGAATAAAGGATTGGACTTAATCATTTGAATGGACTCTAATAGTGTAAAATTTCCTAATGAGTATACTTGTGTTCTGGTTAACTTAATTTCTAGATAGCTCATGTTAGGTTTTATAATTGGGTTTATTATGGACTTCAGATCATTGTTTTGAACATCATGCTAATTCAGTTATGAAGGTCTAGAATATTGGATTAACTTTAATCAGCATGTTCTCTAAAAACAGTGTTTTGATCACATCTCTGATATGAGTTTGTTTTGATGTCATTTTCTTCTTTTTAAATTGAGATCGGATAAAATCAAGTTAGGGATTTTGGCTTGTTGAGTTCCAGTGAGTTGGTTTAATCACACATGTAATCTCTAATTTAGAAACCTGTCAAGTTATAATAATTTTTAAGTTGTTTTGAATTTGTAATGCATTTTCTCTTATAAACCATGTTCCTAAAGCCTGGCCAGGTGCAGGGTAGCCCCTCAAAGCCTGTCCTGAAGTAGAGATCCCCAGACCTACAGGGACACGGGGCCTAATCATCATACAAGAATTTTCTGTAGGAAAATGGCTTCTACATGATGTCCAGGGTCAAGATCTCATTTTTCTGTCCTCTCAACCCCTTCCCTAAGCTGTGTGATCTGGCTTCATTATAGCTGGATGTGTGAGTAGAGAGCTTTGGACTTCCCGTCAAGATGGATGCATAGGTAGACATGCTTGTCCTCCTCCCACAACCATAGAAAGAATTACAACTAGATTTCAAAACAAATAACACCCAGAAAAATGAGCTGTATGGAAGTCCGACAATTAAGCATTTAAAGAAACCACATTCATCCAGATGGGTAGGAGGGGTGTAGTCATGGGAATGGGTGGCGAGCCAGTGATGGCAGCCAAATGGAAGATCCCACATTCATGTGTGGTGGGTGAAAATTGTGAGGGATACCTTGGGAGTGAGCAATTCTGGCCCCAGGCCAGACCATACGGCCCAAGTCTCTAGCGCTGGGGATGGTAAATCCCCATAACTTCTGGTTGAAAACACCAGAGGGGGTTGGGGCAGTGGAATAAACTGCCAGATCTTTAGGGGACTCCATTTAAAGGGCCTACACAAACTTAGAACTTAGGCAAACCCACCCACTCCGGGATTTACCACTAGGGCAACAGCTGGAAGGGCACCAGTCATATATGGGAAGTGGCCAAAGTGACTGGAAAGGGGGAAAGTTCTGGGCAAACCTCCAGAAGCCGGGCAACAATGTTGCCCCCACTCTGAGCCCTCCCCCAACACAGACCCACAAAGCAGTGGAATGGGTTGCCTTGCCCTGCTGATTACCTAAGGCTTTGCACCACACAATTTACAGGGTACCTTTTCTACAATAGGCCTTGCTTCTAAGGGAGTCAAAGTAGCTCTACTTAGCACACAGAAACAAACACTGGGAGGATGCCAAATTGAGGGGGAAAAGAAATATGGCCTAAATGAAAGAACAGAACAAAACCCCAGAAAAAGAACTAAACAAAATAGAGCTAACCAACCTATTGGATGCAGAGTTCAAAACACTGGTTATGAGGATGCTCCAAGAACTCATTGAGTATGGCAACAACATAAAGGAAGAAATGAAGGTTACACTAAGTTAAATAAAGAAAAATCTACAGGGAGCCATCAGTGGATGGGAAGAAGCCGGGATTCAAATTACTGATTTGGAAGATAAGGAAGAAATAAACATTCAACCATAACAGCAAGAAAAAAAAGAATTAAAAAAAATGAGTATAGTATAAAGGGCTCCTCTAGGACATTTCCAAACATACCAACATCCAAATCATAAGGATACCAGAAGGAGAAGAAGAAGAGCAAGAAATTTAAAGCTTATTTGAAAAGATAGTGAAAGAAAACTTCCCTAATTTGGTGAAGGAAATAGATATACAAGCCAAGGGAACACAGAGTCCCAAACATGTTGGACCCAAAGAGGACCACACCAAAACACATCATAGTTAAAACGCCAAAGGATATGGATAAAGAAAGAATCTTAAAAGCAGCCAGAAGAAGCAGAGAGTTACCTACAAAGAAGTTGCCATATGTGCTATCTGCTTATTTCTCAAAAGAACTTCACAGGTAAGAAGGGGCTGGCAACAATTATTCAAAGTGATGAAAAGCAAGGACCTACAGCCTAGATTACTCTATCCAGCAAAGCTATCATTTATAGTGGAAGGGCAGATAAAGTGCTTCTCAGACAAGGTCAAGCTAAAGAAGTTCATCATCACCAAGCCATTATTGCATGAAATGTTAAAGGGACTTATTTAAGAAAAAGGAGATCAAAACCATGAGCAGTAAAAGGGCAATAAATTCACAACTATCAACAACTGAATCTAAAAAAACAAACTAAGCAAATAAGCAGAATAGGAACAGAATCATAGATATGGAGATCATTTGGAAGGTTATCAGCTGGGAGGGGGAAGGGGGAAAATGGGGGAAAAGGTGCAGGGATTAAGAAGCATAATTGGTAGGTACAAAATAGACAGAGGGATGTTAAGAGTGGTTTAGGAAATGGAGAAGCTGAAGAACTTATATTCACTACCCATGGACATGAACTAAGAGGGGGTAGGGTAGTTGGAGGGAAGGGTAGTACCAGGCAGAGGGGTGCAAAGGGGTAAAAATTGTGACAACTGTAATAGCATAATCAATAAAAATATTTAAAAAAAATAGAAAGCTTTGGAAGTAGGGGATAGGAGAGTGTCCAAGGTGAATGAGATGAAGCTCTTTAGGCCCTGCACTCATCAGAATCTTGGCTGTGCATATGCATTCCAGGTGCGAGCTCCTGGAAAGGTGAGCCACCAGTGCCTGCAGGTTCATGTCAGGCAATTTGCAACTATGTGCAGGACACTTTTATCTGTTGTAAGTAGTGGGCTGCTTATAGTAGTGCCTCTTTTAATTTGTTTTTTCTAGGAGAGTCTACATGGATGAAGGTCAGCAGTTTTATCAGTTTTAAAAGACCATATATATATAAAAATATATATTTAGCTTTTAGTTACCTCTGTTTTATATGGCTGTTTTATATGGGCATGTATTTACATTTGCTTTTTGTTCAAAGATTGTGGATTAAAAAAAACAATATGCAAAACATTAAAGATCCTTTCACTTCCCCTGTGTATTCTCTGTAAGAAGGATCTGAATTGTTTATAGAATTCAACAAGCTTTTGGTTAAGTACATGTTTTTAAATTGTGTTGAACATGCAAAGAAAAGACAGACTTGAGCTTGTTAAAAGTTATTCCTGTCAAGTCCCATGTAGCTTTGCATGTCAAACATGACTTGAAAATGTTTTCCCCAAGTGGCCATGTCTTAACAATTTATGTTCTTGAGGGAGTTCCTTGGAAGGAATTAAATTCTGAGAGGTCACATTTTTCTTTCAAGTTTGATTTCCAAAGTGAAAATGAACTTCTGTTTTTTAACTTGAACTTTGAAAAAAATTCAGTGAAGAGGGTTGAGAATTGTGCAATAATTGTGTTATATGGAGCTGGGCTTCCCCATCTCTGTAACCAGAAATGGATCTTGACAGCTTTCTTTGTAGCTGTAAGAAGGAAAAAAAGAATGAGAAGAGGAGGTAAAAAATGCTGAGTCTGGGAAACTGTTCTAGTCACTTAAATCTTAGTGACATAAATGTCTATTTATATTAATGGAGCAGGACCAAATAACAATAGTTTTATTTTTTTAGTTAAATATTTCCTCCCCTGGGAAATCACTTGCGAATTCCTCAAGCTTTCTCACTGAAAACATATGAATGGCCAAAATTTAACATTTAGCATAATTAGGAAATACAGAGGTTTTACAGTGAAATTCCAATCAAAATGGTGTGTTTGGTTATTCTTTTTTTTCCCCTTGATTATTTGGGCTAATGGAGAAGTAATAAGAATACTCTAGAAGTATTTATACTATACTAAGCCTTCGAAAGGAATATATTTCATGTTTTGAGTCATAATGTAGTACTTAAAGTTGAACTATGGTGAGTATCTGTTTCAGAAAGGATTGGAAAATGTGTTTTGCATTACCTATTATGTCCCTTTTGTTCAGATCTATCTTGTACCCATTTCATATTAGAAACAGATAGTTTCATATCAAAAACTATTACCTCTCAGGTGGCACTGTGGATCTAGACCAAGTTGAAATATTCTTTTAATATACCATGGTCTTTATTTTTCTTGGTTAGAGATGGTAAATATGTTAAGTGTTTTGTTGAGTGATGGGTGGTCAAAGGAAAAACTGTAAAGGGGAAAGAAAGTCAAGGAGGAGGCAGTGATGAAATTCTTTATTGACTAATAGTCATTGCAACACATTGAAAGGTAATGTATTGTCCTTAGCATTCCAAGATGTAACTTATAGGGGACTGTCAAACTACCTGCTCTGACTTCTTTAATGTCTGTAGAGGATTTATGCTGATTCATTTCATCTGTGTGCACTTTCTTGCATGATGAGCTGGCTTCATGGCCTTGGAAATGAGCAGTGGGGATTGGCTTATGTCAAAAACCTGTGGACATGGGTAGTCATTTAAACATTTTGGCTGGTTTTTTTTTTAAGAAATTTGCTTTTATCCCTCTAAACATCATGCTGGTTTTGTTATTCATGGTTTTTTTTTTAAGCTTTAAGGTATTATCTATTATCTAAATTCTCAAGTTGAGGCCTTTGCTCTTCTCCTTCCCTCCATCCACCCCTACCACACACACATACTTCCCACCGTGCATTCCCCGACGACATCGTGACTGGGTACCAGTTCAGAGCAGAGCTAGCCGTGACCACTTTCTCTCTACTGTACACCTTTTGTTCTCCCTGACATTGTGTATATTTTTATGGGTCATTATCTCATCTTCCAACTCTGCCCAATTAGTACCTTCTTTTTATCTTAAGGATTCTATCAATTTCATCTTTTTAGAAGAGGTTTCTCCCAGAGATTTCTGCTCTAATCTAATCTAGATCCCCCCACCCCGTGGCTAGTGTGTGATCTCCTTTGTTATCATCCTAGAGATTTCCTCTCTGCTGGCGTTTGCCTCCTCTGACACATTCCTGTTGGCACCCTTTGGGTGGAACTCAGCCTCTGGGCTGATTTTAGGGTCGCTGTTTGATCCCAGTGTTCTGAAATTTTAAGTTTTAAACAATGTCATGTGATGTATATGTGTGTTTTAATTAATGTTGGGTACTCAATGAGCTTTTTGAATGTAGAAGCTTTTTGCTTTAGTTCTGGAAAAAAGTTTTTGAATTAATTCTTAATTTTCCCTCCTTAGTTTCCTCTTCTTTATAATTTCAGATGTTAGATCTTCTGGACTGATCCTTAAACTTCATGTTTCCTCTCTGCATTTTCATGTCATTGTCTCGTATTACTTTCTGAGATATTTCTCATACTTTTTCTTCCCATCCTTCTATGGAGCTTTTCATTTCTGCCATCAGGTTTTTAGTTTCCAAGAACTCTCTTGTTGTTATTCTGACAGCTTTTTGTGTAACGGCCTGCTCTTACTTCACTGATGTCCTGTCTCCTCTCATCTCTTTGAAAATATTAGTGAGTTTTCTAAGTTGTCTTCACCTTGAATAGTGTTTCTTCCAAGTTGTTTTTCCTGTTTTAGTGATTTTTTTCTGAGGTGTCTGGTAGTCTTTGGTTGTCTGTTGTTTTCTGCATGGAGGAACAAAAAGGCTGAGAGGGAAGATCTGAGTGGTTTGGACTGAGCTTGTCAGGTGGGTGGGCCATCGTCTGGGGCTGGTCAGATCTTCTGGAGAAAACTGTTTCAGTCACTTAGTTGGAGGGCAAATCCTGGCTGTCAGCTTTCCAGGGCCTGGAAAGAAGGCTGGGGTCTGAGCATTTAGAATGCATTTATTTACTTAGTGCCTGTGCTTTTGGTAGGTTTTCAATGGTGCCTTGTATTCCCAAACTAGAAGCCCCGTTTGAACCTCTTCTGAGAATTAACCTCCAGTTCTCTGTTGGGCAGGCGAGGGATGGTCACGGTGCTTAGGAGAGTGGGGTCAGGGATGTAGGGCTCAGATTACCTAGGCAGTTTTCAACCAACCATTATTTTAGCTGTTCCCTCTTTCCAGGAAAATCAGTTCACCTCTACTCCAGAAGTGCCTTTGGGCACCAGTGCCTGCACTTTGAGAACGCTGCAGTGTAAATTATCTAGATTCTTAGCTTCCCCTCAAACTGGATTAGAATTGGGTTCTCAAGTCTCCAGTCAGATACTGCTAATTATTTTCTATTCCAACTTCTAAAATTTTTCTTGTTTTTTTCCTCTCCCATTCTCTCCATCCTCTTAAAAACAATTCCTTTGTTCCAGTGGGACTTTGGGAAGGTTCTAGATTTGACGCTTGTGTTCAGTTCATCTCCTTTGCCTAGAGCCCTTGCACACTTATTTCCCTGTCTTCTCTAGCAGAACACCTTACCTGCCTGCTTCCTCCACCTTCCCTATTCTGTTGCGGAGAACATCATCCTTCTAGCCATCAGACCAAAATGTAGGGTCAGTTTTGACTTTTCCATGTCCCTTGCTTCCCCCATTATATTTCCAACCAGTGAAGAATTCCTTCCTGAACAAAGCATCTCTTATTCTGTAGTCCTGTAGGGCCATTATGTTCCTGGAAAGATTGTAAAAGTAGAAGAGTGGACAGCAGCTGGATTAACAGCCTGTCCTAGTGAGCCTCAGTCCATTCTTAAATGAAATACCTGATTTCAGGGGGTGTCAAACTCATGTTCACCTGGGGTCACGTCAGCCTCACAGTTGCCTTCAAAGGGCCCAATGTAATTTCAACTCCTTAACTGTTAAGAAGTAGTTACATTTCTACAGTCCTAAAATTACATTTGGCCCTTTGAAGGCAACCAGAGGCTGATGTGGCCCCCAGTGAACATGAGTTTGACACTCCTGCCTTATTTGGAGCATCCTGTCTGGTTCCTGGAGGAGAGGTAGAAACTGGGTCTTCAGGTTTTCTCATTTTTTTCCTCTCAGGGTTGAATGATGTCTTTTGGGTGAAGTGGAGACTCCACTGAGGGCTGATAGAAGGGGGAAAAAACCCTGTTTCTTTATTTATTTTTTCCTGCAGTTTTGCCATGGCACCACCAAGACTTGGATACCAGCCATTCCTGACACCAAATGCCGGAGTTTCCCCCTCACATTAAACAATTCAGACACTAACTCCCCGAAGCTAGTGAAGGCCTCACAGGGTAAGGGCTTAGTCTTACAAGGCTGCCCCTCTACTTCAGGTGCTGGTGGCAAGTCCCAGATAATTGCCTGTATTTCTGATCACTGGCTATAAATTGGGGGTTCTTACAGCTCCCTCCTGATGTTTGATAATTTGCTATAAGCTCACAGAATTCAGGGAAATGCTTACTTATATTGGTCTATTAGAAAGGACATAATAAAGGATACAGCAGAACAGCCAGATGAAAAGGTACACGTGGCCAGGTCCAGAATAGTCCCAAGCACAGGAGCTTCTGTCTCTGTGGAGCTGGGGTGCGCCACCCTCCCATGGATGCAGCCATTAACCAGAATCTCTCTGAACCCCCTCATTTACTGTTTTTAATGGAGGTCTCATACCTTGGCACAGTTGATGAAATCATTGGCAGTTGTTGATTGAACTCAATTGCTAGTCCCTCTGTCTTCCCCAGAGGTTGGGATGGGGTGGGGCTGAAAGTTCCAGACCTCAGATGATGTGGTTGGTTCCTCTGGTAACCAGCCATCTCTTCGAGTCTCCTCATTAACATAAACTCAGATATGGTTGAAAGGGGCTTGCTGTGAATAACAAAGGATACTCCTCTCCCCTTTATCAGAGGAAATTCCAAGGGTCCTGGAAGCTGTGTGCTAGAAACCCAAACCCAGTATGTATGTCCTGGTTTCTTCCTCTGCCACATGGGACGGTTGTGGTCTCCAGATTCCAGCACTGGGTGAGGATCAAATGAGGTAAATCTTGAATGTAACAGTTTTATGAGCTGAACATCTTACAAAGATCTCACTCTTTAAAAATTTATGTTAGTAAGCATCCAAGTTTACCTCCTACTTTTCTTTGGCATTAACCTTTTTTTCCACTAGCTAGGCTAGTTTGTGACAGTTCTCTGCATATAACTTTCTCATTTTTGCCCCTACACTTTTTCTTTATGGCAATATTTAGAATTGATAAACAACTAGATTAGTAATTTGCACTGTGTCGGTAATTTACAGTGTCAGTTTAACACTGACAGCTGCTCTGCTTGGTCAGGGTCCCAAGCCTGGTGTCCGTGCTGAATGTGTTGTTGAAGGTTTCCTGGACCCTCGAGGTTACGTTCTTTCCTAGAAGGATCTGCCCTTTGTGCTCTCTGAATCTGCAATGGTATCTGCATTTCTGGGCTGAGTTCAAAATCCCTTCATTTCCAGATGTCTTTCTTTACTACTGAAATCATGATACTTAGAAAATGGTTTGTGCTTCATGTTATAGATCTCTGAGGTCCAGTTAAAATACCAGTGTCTTCAGAATGGGGGCTGCTTGTGTTTCTCACGATTCTTCCTGCGCACACGGTCAGCAGTGTGCAGACAGAGATCCAAGTGTAGTGACAATGGGCGACGCGCAGAACAGTTGGGATTTTGAAGATTTTACCTTCTAGTGTTTGACACTGTGACACTTGGGCAAGTTATGTCCCCTCTCTAGGCCTTTGTTTTCTCATTTGATGCATAGGTGAATGAGATGACAAGATCTTTAGAATACCCCCCCCCCCGCAAAAAAAAGGTGTTGTGTCTGTTTTTAAATTCCCCAGCTGCTCAGTATGAACTATGATAGCGTGGACTGATGTCGTATAGAATGGATGGGTAGGGTAGGAACTGGATTTCTGGTGATTTCATTCTGTAGTATGACTTGGGTTACTGAATGCAGCTGGCATTTCTCCAGTTTGGGTAAGAATAGGGAGTTATTTTTTCCGTGGTGTCCTGCTTGGAGACTTCCTGTGCTAGTTTAATATCTGGCATATATATGTCCACTTAATGAGTTCTGTCAGAGTGACCCTAAGTTTTTCATACAATCTGTAACAAAGATAATAGAATTTTTGTTTTCTGACTTCAGAGGAATGGTCCAATATTAAGTGTTAAAATTGTAGAACTACATAAGTAAAGAACTTTCTCCAGAGTCCTGCTTCACAGCTGTAACTACTATTGGCAGATGGTGTATAACAGAAGGATTTGAAAATTACAGATGCTTGCCGGTTATCAATTCCTCATTTGATAGTTTCCTTTGTAAATTAATGTTAATGAGTAGTGGTAAGGATATGAAAGTAGGGAAGATAGTGAGCAAAATGAAGGCACACGTTCCTCGAGCAGGCAGTTCAAGGGTCTGAAATTTGTGCTGTTAGCTGTTCTGCATTTTGACTTACTTGGGATTTGGTGAGTGAATGAAATTCTAGACAAGAACTGCAAACATTGTGGTTGACCAAACATTGACATTTTATCTCCCTTTTCTTCCCGTTCTTCAGAATAATGTCTCAAGTATATGCATTTTCATTCAGTCCTTCCTAAGAGAAATTGTGTAGTGCTGAGTGACGATCATTCTAGCCTCTTTAATTTTTATATGCATTCACTTGAATCTTTTTTGCATTTCTCAGATTGACATAACATGAAAATCCAAAATTTTGGTGTAGACTGGAAGATAGAAGTATTGAAGTTTTCTGGCATTTCAAGCCACTTTTAACAATGCCAAATGTTGCTTCCTTGTTGTTGTTTTTTTGTTTGTTTATTTCATTCCTTTTATTTCCTATTGACCTATTGTAGAAAGAAATATTCTTTAAGTTCAGTAAAGACATTGTTATATGGCTGAATATACCTTTTACTGCCTTAGGAAAAGCCTTCAACGGAAACATTGATGCTGTAAAATGGTACTGTATTTGAAACACTGAAACAACCCAGGAATAGACATTTTTAGAATTCTACCTTGTTTTCTCTTGTTATGCTTGTGCTATTAGTTAAGTTCAGAGACGGGACTCTGCTTGCCTGTTCCTGCATATTGAGCTCTGATTAGAGCTGTGCTTTGTCAAGGAATTGCCATATTAAAGGGATGTTGACAGCAGTAGTAATGAGGGCCCCAAATTTTCCCATGGGACACAGTCCGGAACACTAATGGTTGCAAACAGACATGATTTGACATTAAAAAAAAACTTGATAAAAATATTATTCCACACATTTTCAGTAAAAGCATTCTTTTCATAATAGTCATGTTGAGAGAGAGTGTGTTTAATCCAGTGTGGCTGATGGTGCTAGGAACATTGTTGGATTAAAAATAAATTGAACCTGGAACGTGTTAGTGCGTTTAGATTTTTGGCTGGCAGTCATGCATTAGCTGTATGATGAACTGCTCCTTCAGAGGAGTCCAGCATCACAGCGTTTTGTTCCATGCACTCGCCAGCCCCACTCTCCTCTTCAGAGTTAAATAGTCAGCATGTTCGTGTCTGTCCTCACAGCCCCCGACACAGTTTCATCCTCCTCCATTGATAGACATTTGGGTTGTTTTCCAGTTTTTACTGGTACTCGCCTCACTGTGTAGCAGTGCTGGCAATACCTGGTATTGCTGTCCTTTGAAGAGCATGGGTTTGGTTTTTGCCTGAGTTGTGTGGCAAAAATCTAGTGATAAAGTGTGTGCTCAAACTCTTTAGGTATTCTAATTTTAACATAGAGTGAGAGTGTCCAGACTTATTCCTGGAATAAGTGATTCAAGATCATTAATGTGAGAGCTGATATTGGTCTAGATCAGCAATTTTCAACCTGTGTGCTGCAACAATTTTAAACATCAATACCTGACTAATTTAGTCAGGGGCACTGACCTCTTTTCCCTTAGACTGTCAAATTTTTTAAAAAAAGAGAGAATAGCTAACACAACAATAGCTATCTAGTGTGAAGAGATAAAAAAAATACCTATTTTTTATCAGATTGGCAAAAAATATATTTTTTGGTGTGCCACAGAATTTTAGTAATTAGTTTGTGTGTGCAATGAGATGGAAAAGGTTGAAAATCTCTCATCTAGATATATCAACTTCTTATTTTCTAATCAGACAATTATAGTATATATGGCTTTAGAATTGTGTTTAGTTCTAACAGACGATTTTTCTGAACCTTTAGTGAAAGAGATATATTTTGATTCCTCATTTTCCTCAATGACTCCTCCCCGCCCAAACTCTTTCCTACAGTCTGTCGTATGGCTAAATCTACTGAATCTTCTTAGGAAGTGGCATTTGAGCTATGCTGTGAACTATTCCCTGATGCCTCAGTGCCCCCTGGGTTCTCAAGGTCATCTCATACCTACCAGTGTTTTAGCATCTATACATTACGTTGTGTTCATTCTTTACTGTTGTGTCCTTGCAGATCAAGTGTGTTTGAGAGCTGGTGTTGATCATTTCATCCCCAGGTAGACATAGTGTATGTTAAATACATATCTGAATACAGTAGTGGGAATACCTGCAGAGAGAGCCTGAGGCTTAATTGGAAGCGACCTGGTCACTGAGTAGAAAAGCCTGGTGCTGAATTCAGTGGGCAATGAGATATTAAAGGTGTTTGTAGAGGGGCAATAGGGTTATAGGTCTAATTAAGAAGGTTGGTGGTAGTAAAGTATAGGATGAAATAGAAAATTGAGACAGGACTTGAAAAACAAGGATATGGTTAAGATGATCTGGCTTGTATTTGTGTAATGATAGAAAAAGAAAGGGTAATGTTTGAAATAGAATTTACCACAATTGACAGTTCACTGGGGACAACATTTATTCATTCATTCATCTTCTTTTTGCATAGCACGATGTGCCAGGAGCTGTGTTAGGCACTGGTGGTAAGGTGCAGAGAACAGGCAGCAGCCCAGGGTGCTGAACATGTGTGGAGAGTAGATGATCTGGACAATGAAGATGGAGGCTACAGACCATTGGAAGGCCAGGAAAGAGGAAATGGTTTTGTTGGGCAGTTTTGTTAGCTTTTGGCCTCGCAGAGTTTAAGCTGCTGGAGGATATTCAGCAGAATTTTGCAGAGTAGAGGTGATAGTTGAAGCCATAGAAACAAAAATTACAAAGCATTAGATTGTGAGTCTTAGAAGGTTAAGTTAATCTATGGTATGGTGTGGCTCAGAGGCCAAGATTTCTGAAAGTTCTCCTCTAACAGTAAGGTCATTAGACACCAGGAGTTACAGAGGTAAACACGGAATTTGTGTAAGAAAAAGGGAAGATGGAAAATAGACAAAAATGAATTGAAGATGAAAAAACTGAAGACAGCTCCTAATCTTACTGCATCTGTCTCTTATGCTACTTTTCTGACTTGGCTTTTGTGGTGGTTGATTTTATGTGACAACTTGGCTGGACTGTAGTGCCAGATGTTTGGTCAAATTCCAGTCTGGATATTGCTACAAAGGGTTTTATTTATTTATTTGTTATTTATTTATTTGCTTTTTTTAAAGATATGATTAACATTTAGATCAGTAGACTTTGAGTACAGCTGGTTATCATCTGTAATGTGGTTGGAAGGTCTCACTCTACCAGGTGAATTTCTTAAGATAGGAAAACTGAGTTGAGGAAGCAGAAATTCTGCCTTCCTACTGCCTTTGGATTTGAGCTGCACCATTACCTCTTACCTGGGTCTCCAGCTTGCCAGCCTGCATGTATTGGATTTGCCAGACCGCCCATTGCACGAGCCAGTTCCTTAAAATAAATGTCTCTTTCGATGGATAGACAACCCCCTCACCCCGTCCCCTACCACACACACACACATCCTATTGGTTCTATTTCTCTGCTGAACCCTGAGTAATACCCAGATTTCAACTTAACTGAAATCAAATTGTATTTTCGGTTTACTGAGTTTGTTCTTTAGGACTTAGCTGCATCCAGATTCTTTGAGTCTTTTGACAGACAATTGTCTTCCCAGGCAGTTATCTGATTCTACTCTTGCTTAGTAAGTACTCTGTATGTAACTCGCCTGGGCCATTATATTACCATAATTGTTGGCGCATGTGCCCATTTCTCCAGAGGACTCTGTGAGCTTCTTGCAACCTAAGACTTGCTCCTACTAGCTCGTGTAGCTTGGGTAACCCACCTGGTTAGCATGGAAGAGTTTATCACCATGAGTTTGTTGAGTGAAAGTTCTGCTCTGACCTGACACTAGAAAGAAGCTGAAAGAAGTACTAAAATGGGAAGTGTGACCTAAAAATGCCAGGAGAGGTCGGTAGCCTCTTCTGGATAATAAGCTTTTCTTGGCTGGCAGGTGTGAAATGTATTTTGGTGATTGGGACACCACAGTGGACGATTAGCTAATCAGTGTTTATTTGTTTTTAAATTTGTGCAATATTTATTCAGATGTGATTTCACCAGTCATGGCCAGATAAAGCTATACTTTAAAATATTTCATGGAGAAGTATTCAAGGAAACCCAGAAGCATCAAGAAGGAAAAAGAAATTAGTGTAACCTTATTACCCACAGTTATCTGAACATTTTTTGTGTAGATCTACCTAGAATTTTTAATATGCTCAGACATAAACAATGATAGCATATCATTTGTTTTTTTATTTTTTAGAAAAGATTTTATTTATTTATTTTTAGGGAGGGAGAAAAAGAGGGAGAGAAACATCAATGTGTGGTTGTCCATACTGGGCAACCCCATACTGGGGACCTGGCCTGCAACCCAGGCATGTGCCTTGACTAGGAATTGAATCAGTGACCCTTTGGTTCACAGGCTGGCCCTCAATCCACTGAGCCACACCAGCCTGGACACATCATATATGTTTTGTTACTTTCTTTTTTCAAGTTAATGTGTCATGACATCTTTTGCTGTTACTCATTACCTGCAGACTATTCCATTATAGGGAAATATATATTACTTAGTCCCCTTATTATTGGACATTTGATAACCTTTTTTTCCTTTTTGCTATTTTAAATATGGGCTCAGTGAACATATTCACACAATGACTCCTGTGTTGGTTACTTAGCTATTGTTTCCTGAGAATAATTGTTAGATGTAGAATCTCTGGGTCACAGGTAGCCAACTTTATTTATAAAGGAGTTTTTTGCTGTGCTAAGTACCCTCCAAAAATGTTTTACCAATATACATTAATGCCAGTGGTGTAGAGTGCTGTGAAATGCATTCTTAAAACACGTACAAGTATGTGACTGACTGATTTTTCTTTTTTCTTCTAGGCCACCCTACTTTTTCTTAAATCTTGAATATTCTATATAAGATCTTGCTCAACCTGTTAAGCCTATTAGTGATTCTACCAGGACACATTCATAGTCATCATATATCCATGCTTGTTTGAACAAAATGTTCAAGTATCCAAAATATGAGTAGCCAGTCTTGCAACATTCATGTGTGACTCACTTGTTTGTTTGAAATGAGAAGATGGGAGGAGGCAGGTCAGATGACTGTGAACCTTCTTTACAGGACCCATGGTATATATATTATGTAAGAGAAGACTTGCTCCAACCCCAACCCTTGGGGAAGAGAGTATAGCACATGTAATCAGGTATATTGTCATAAATTTCCAAATATGACAAGTGATGTAACTACCAGTTACAAAGAATGCTTTCTCAAGGACCAGAATTATCTCATTTTAATTCATACCTTACTGTGTCTTTTGTAAGAAATATTAAAAGAGTAATATTGTAGCCTCAAACTGAATCTTTCTCATATAGATTCCAATTAAACTATACTTATAATGTTACTTAAGGATAGTCCAGAAATCTTTTAGAACAGGAAGGAATCAATGAAGCTATGGTACTTATTCCTGGTTTTTTGTTTGTTTGTTTGTTCATAAAACTAAATTTATTGAACATATAGAATTATCATTTGTTCTCAGATTATTTCATTGGAAAACAGGTTTATTCTAGGAGTAAATTTGTTTCCTTGTTTAAATTATTTAAGATTTTTTTTAAACCTAGATTTCATTCTCCATTTAGTTCAGGGACATTCTAGACACTGCAGATTTCTAGCCTGGAAATGAAGACATGGTTTCATGGGATCAGTCCCGGTTTATTTCTGTTTATTGCTATTAACTAATGGAATAAAAGGTAAATCTGTAATATGAGAAATGAAATGTAAATTTTCACATGTTTAGCCATTTTAATTTTTGATTAAATTCCACCAAACAATTAGTGGAAGTTTGAAAATGTATGGATGAGTTTAAAGTAGTTCCCATGGCACTTAAAAATTGATGGGGGCATGTGGGAATGAGTAAGTCTAGCTTTCTGTGTCTTTGGTCACAGTTGTATGTTTTTCTCAGAGTTCAAGGGAGGAGTAGTTTTATAGAAACATTTTAGTGAATCAAGTTTGTGAGCTTGATTCCTTAAATATTCAAATGGAAGTACTAAGACACACGTTAACCTGAATTTTCTGTGCTCCGACTTTCACAGTGTAGATCATTGACACCTCAGCTGTTCCAGTGCAGCCTCATTAAGAGGTAGAGGAAGTGTAGAAAATGAACAAGTGACTTAAAAACACAGAACATATGGATCCTGGCTGTGCCACCGTGGAAAGGGGGCTCTGTGGGTGCGGTTCCTACTGCTGGTCACATTAACTGCTCTGTTCAGTTCCCCGGGGCTCCTGGGTCTTCAGTTGTGCAGATTTTTTACAAAAGATGTAGCACTTTGAATCAGCAAAGGCCTAAGAGGAAGGGGAGGTGTTCTGTGAAGGAAGGACATTGTACAAGTTATGTATTTTAGAAAGGGTGTGGTGGGGGCAATAATTCTCGCTCTCGTAATTATTACTTTATGTTAGTTGCCTGACTTTAGATTATACTTAATTGATGTAATAAGTCAAAATGTCATGAAATGTTTTTACTACCAGGTTTATTTTATAATTCTTGTGCTCTGAAGCCCTCAATGAACCAATTATTAGATGTTAGAACATCATTCTCTTAACTCCAGATCCATAATTTGGTAGGAGATGCCCAGGAGTATTTTGGCTTTTCTTTGGTCGTAGAGAAATATAAATTCTTTTTCACAGCTGCCATGCAGTCAGGAGACATATGAGAGTAATTTTATAAGATAAAATTTAAGAATTACGTAGTATCTGAAGCATCTTAGGCATATGCTACTTCTCGTTCCTTTTCCCTTTGTCAGTACAGTGTGAGTGTTGAGTGTGGGTCCCAGTCCTGTCTTGGTGCAAGTGCAGCTCAGTTTACCAGGCTGTAGATACCATATGTGTGAAAATTACAAACCCAGTAAACACAATTGTATAAACTCTGGTTTCCAACATAACAAAACCTGCATTGAGGTTTCCTTGATTTAGGTACCTTCCTGTTGTTTCCATAGTATTGGAAATAAATCATGCAACTGTCAGAGCAGCTCGTTAGTGGGTGAGATTGACTAATTACTCATGAGCGTGGTCAGCATGGAAATACAATCTGAATAGTAGAAGGACATCAACTGTGAGTTGCAATGTGTGTGTGACCAGGAGGGAGGGAGTGGGAGAGGGAGAGACAAGTAGTCCATGGGGTAGAGGATAAGGCATGTGGGTTAAATATATAGAAATGCAGGCTGAAATGTGCTATAAAATGAAGATTGATTATTGCAGCTGATAAAATGTAAAAATGGGTAATGAAAACATGGTATGTGCTGAAATCTAAAGTTTTCTTCATAGATATCTTTTTAGGATAATTTATGATGTTGAGAACCTGCCTCAGGTTTCTGAAAAATGGTTTTTAGGTGGCTAATTAGGATGTGGTACTACTCATGTGATCTAAAAAGCATTCCTTTCCAAAAGAGGTTGTCATAAAGTGGGAAGCCTTGGTGTATACAAGTCTGGGATGGGGTTTTGATTTTATTTTGGGGTGAATGGCAGAAGATGATCACTGGTGTGCTTTATATGTATCATCACAGTGTTCATTAGCTGCTTTGTCTTCCCTTCTTGTTTATATTCCAGGTTTTCTGTGTCCCCATATTGTCCTAGGTTCTCTTGCAGTCTCATCAGCAGGATTCAGTGCTGAGTGTGGTGGTAATTCCCTCCCATAGATAACATACCACTAGCAATGCTTTCGTCTGTGATGGAAAACCTCTGCATTGGGGTAAACAGACATTTATTTTTCTCAAGTAGCAGGTCATGCAGGTAGGAAGTCCAGGGTCATGCAGCTACTCAGCAATGTTGTTAAGCACCAGGCTCCTATTTTTTTGGGGGGGTGGTGCTCTTTGCTACCGAGGTTCCATTTTAAATAGTCGCCAGTTGGCTGTTGCATCTCTAGGACTTATTCACAGCAGAAAGAAGAGGAATGAGGGGAGGGTTTTCTCCTAGTGAGGTTTGATGAACACTGTGTGTGCCCAGCACCGGCTGCAAGGGTGCCTGTGTATTTTCCTGGGCACATGGCTGCCCTCAGAAGTAACTGGTGTTGTGTTAGAAAGAGGGGGACTGGGTACCAGGTTGCCAATGCACCGTGTGCCACAGGATGCTGCTGTGATTCCGTTGATTTTATTGGGGTATAATCCTTTTGAAATAACTGCTCACACAAAATGGTAGTACTTCATGTGGCTTTACATAATTCTTGTAATAGTTTCAAAGTTATATTAAAAATGTAAAAACGCTTAGTATTCAGTGTGTTTAGAAGGACCAATTGTAATTTTGTAATTGTTTTCAACTAGTGCTATTGAATATGATTGATTTTTTTCTCTGACTCTTCTTATCACTATAAACTAGTTAAAACATGTGCCAAGATAGGTATTTGTTTCACAGATTGTTAAAAAGAAAACATTATTTAATAGTCACTTACTGATCAGCAGCTTTTACAGGGAGGGTGGAGAGTGATCAGTGGATGGGCCGCAGCTTCCCACCTGCCATCTGCTCTGGTGGGGCAGGCAGGTAGACCAGCTGACCAGAACGCAGGCATACATGCAGTACAAACTGGACATGGAGGGTAAAGGTGATAATTTTACGTGCACTGTGGAAAGAGGGAACCAGTTGGGACTCAAACCATAAGTTGTGTTGCTATTTAATTTCCACATTTTAAATTCTTATGCATGTTAGTGTATTAAAGAAGCAGTTTATCACTTTTATAGGGAAGGAAAAGAACTTTTATAACTTAAGCAAGTCATTAGAAACATGTCTGTTACTCTTATCCTCTTTCTTTCTGTGTTTTATAGCTCTTTGAATAGGCACTACTCGATGACAGTTCTCAAAATAACCACTTAAGGTTTGTGAATATATTATAGATTTCAGTTTCCCAAATAAAATATTGTTAACCTAATAAAATTTAACCACTAGTACAGAAAGATTTTTTTTTTTTAATCAAACAACATACTTACCGGGCAGGGGAGGTACCCTGATCCCGAAGGTGGTTTTCCCAGGGCGAGGCTCACCCACTGCACTCCGGATGTGCTGACCGCTGTGATTTCCCCACACGTGGGAAACGCGACTGCATGATTTGTGGTAGTGGGGGGCTGCGCTCCTGCTGTGCCCCGGGGAGAAAAACAATCAAACAGTATCAGAGCTCACAGAGCAAAACTTGTAAATCTCTCCTCACATGTCTCCAAGTTCACTGCACTTGTGAGCTCACACACCAGAGTGTGGTTGATTTATTTCCTCATAATTACAGGCATACTGCATGTATTGTTCTGCAGCTCGCCTTTCCTCCCATAACATCTTTTCTTGATTGTTTTCTTCACAGCACACATGGAGTAGTGGTTCTCTCAATCAAGGATGCTACCGTGCTACCCCAGGGAGTATTTTAATTTTATTTTTTTCTGGTAGTGCTTAGTAAATGCTCTTTAATTTCTGCTCCAGATCAAAACAGTGCAATAACCTGGCATTTGTTATGGACTTGCCTACTGATGTTCATTTCATCAGGTTAAATAGATAGCTTGTTGTATTGATAAGGTTTATCAAAGGTCCTGTAAAAAAAAATGGAATGGTTATAAATGCTCTTGTAATGGAGCATGGATGAAACTCTTCAGCAGAAAATGGAGAACTCCAAAAGATGTATTTATTTGTCTGTTGGTTGGTTGGTTGTTTTATTTTTGCCCAATTCTTCATATATTGATGTCTATTGGCATTAAATTCATACAACAATCACAAATTACCATGACTGAAAATCCTTTCTTCTTTTATAGTTTGGTAAACAGGAACTGTGGGTGCTTAAATACTGTTTTTCTGAAGGTCCTTCTTTCATGGTGCTTTGGTCAGGAAAAAAAAGAAAATATTTGAGAAAAGCAATTTTGATCACTTATAGTTTCAGCATTAAACATATCTCACTAGTCCTTTTTTTTTTTTTTTTTTCCTGGGGAGTATTTTTAAATATGAAGGGGATTTTATGAAGACGTCTCCTGCTCAAAATGCCAATAGCGTCCTACTGAGAAACAGTGCTGTGGAAATACCTGGTCTTTTCAACATTTCTTTAACTTTAAAAAAAATGTGATTGTACTATAAATACATATTTACTCATGGATGGTCAGTCTTTAGACATATCTCTCTGTGCATCTGTAAAAGCCTAGTATGAATTACTAGAAGAATTGCTGGGTTAAAGGGCATGTACATTTAATATTTAGTTACATGCTCCCAAATCCCTCTCCAAACAGGCTGTACAAATTACAGTCCTAATAACATTGCACACATTTTCCCACATCCGTTTCAACACCAGATATTATCAGCTAAAAAAATTCTGCCTACATAATAAGAAAAAATAAAGTCTTGTTTAAATTTCCATTTTCCTGTCCAAAAAGGCCTGTTATAAAGCACTTTCAGTAGAGCGATGAGGGACTCATTTGCTTCTAGAGCTCCGTCGCCAGTGCTCCTCTGCTCTGGGTTTCCTGCCGCCTGATTCACGCGTGCTCCAGAAACAGGCCTATTTCCACATGAGTCCCTCTTTAGAGTGTCTGCTTAGTCTCATCTGCAGGGAGTGTCAGACCAACACTGACTGGCAGGAGGGACTTTCTTATAAAGAACTAGGAACTGGTATTCATTTAGAAGGAGCCGTGTTTTCCAAATTTTGGTTGCTGCCCAGTTAGTGGGTTGGTGAAACAAAATTAGGGATCATCAGAGCATAAAGTAAGAACTAGAATAGAAAATAATGGAGTGTCTCATATTGTTAAAGGTAAGACATAGTTTGTGACTTATTTCATATTCATTTTTGTGTGTTTGAGATATGTGTTTATGGATATGTAGGTATGTATATATGCATAGAATGTCTTGAGTGGTGCATTGTGGTATAAAATATACCTCTTTGCATTGAGAGGATCACTGGTATGGATAATCTTAGCTTTAAAATTTTATTCAAAGCATAGTTTATTTCTGTCCTAACTGAGGCAGCAGTTTCATACTTGGTTGTGGGATTAAAGTAAGATAAATTTCCCAGCGTACCAATATTTTGCAAAAGGTTAAAGACTCAGGCTTGTAGAGGGGCTGAAATGCTTAAAGACAGATGTCACCTAATTGGACTTGGAGATGTAATGGGTGTGGAAAGGCCATTTGGCTTGGGTGCAGGATGAAGAAATGATGTTACACCCCACTAAACATAATTTCACCAAGCAATGTAGTTTATCTGGGCTCCGGTGCAGTCCCCGCACTGGACTCTGCAGTCGCCGTGTTGCTACTGAGAACGTGGAGGAAGTCATGATTCGCCCTGAGGCAGGCACAGGTACCACCGATGTCCCGGAGCCGGAGCCGTGGCTTGAACTCATTGCAACGACTTGGCTCCCCTCAGTTCCAGTGCTGATCTCACATTGCTTAGAAAATTACCTGTTGGTGATTATAATAAATGATGGTAATTAAAAAGGAAAGCCATGGAACACTCTGCATGTGGGTGTGTTTAATCACCTGGCAGGTGTTCATATTTCTAGAGTGTGGAACTTATGCGTAAACAATGGCCTTTCTGTTAGAAATTCTGCCCACACTTTTGTGTTTCTCCCCTTTTATAGTTGGGTGTTTTCCATCATGTAGAGAGCAATAGTGATGATCATGCCAGCTAATTTGTGTTGTACTGTATGCTTTCCACATTTGTGTTACCTCAACCAATTCTAATTTTCTTACTTCAGGTATTCTTATTTAACAAATTGCATCTTCTTAACATATGAATGGAAACTTACAATCTTCTGGATTTGTAAATAATAATATTGGAAAATTTGTGCTTTTAAAGTTCTGTGATGTAACCATAAGTTGATATCTTTAAAATTTTATAAGGTATTACTGATATATTTTTTGGTAGACATAAACACTAAATAATAAATATTATTTCGTAGGCCACAGGTGGCAAACACAAGGCCCAAGGGCCCAGTCCGGCCCCCCACCTTGTTTTATCTGGCCCGGAACCTTGTTTCTACCCGGCAGCAGTGTCGAGCTCTTGCTTAACTGTTAAGGAGTAGTTACATTTATACAGTCCTAAAATTACATTCAGCCCTTTGAAGGCAACCATGAGGCTGATGTGGCTGACCCCCAGTGAAAATGCGTTTGACACTGCTGTCATAGACCAAAAATAGAAGTGCAAGGTTTTTAAAGACTGTCAAGTACCACAGAACATTATTGGGTACAAATATTCCATATTGTTAATATGAAGTATAGAGAGGCAGTGTTGACATTGAGTATACTTATTGTGTTACTTTAAACTCAGGTAAAACTTCCCCCCCTTCATTTTTCTCCCCCCCCACAAAGTTTAATTTTATATATTCTCTAGTCAGTCTAATTCTATGAGATGGCATTCTGGAGACAGGGCATGAGTTTCTCTCTTCATCTCAGTGTCCTCTCAGTGGTACCAGGTTATCTGATACTGTGTTGTGATTTTGGATCAACATGTCCTGTCCACATAAAAAGTGTGCTTATGCAAGTACTTTGAGCTCTTTGCCCGTGGTGAATATAATGACTGATAATTTTGTGCAGTGTCTTATGGAACTTAGTTATGTAAGCAGTGATTGTTCAGATTTATTTATAGTTATCCTCCACATACATGTTATTACTCTTCTTCCTCCTTGAAAGACACTCCTTTCCACTCACATTTGGTCTGAAGTAGCTGCAGCCTCAGGAGAGAGAAGGCAGGGTTTTGATGGTTTCTGAGTGAGTGCTGGAGCTTCATTGTTTCCGCTGCAGCCTTTCTGTTTTGTAACCCTGAGTCATAACTTAACATGATGTCAATGCTAATGCAACCACTTGGCTCGATGAAAGACTTGCATATTGCGGAAAGAAAGTGTTATTAGTACATGCTTAGAAATAAAGAGGAAAGCTAATGGTGTGACACTCAGTGCCCCGTATGTTAAATTGAGGGAGACATATTTCGTGAGTTGCTTTGAATGCAATTCTTTGTGTTCTTCAACAGCTTTTTTACTTTCCCTCTTCTTTTTCTAAGATATGCCCTCTCCAAGTTTAAATAATTGATTAAAATAAAAGGACTAGTCAACATTTAGAAAAGAACAACAGCAAACAAAAGCAATGTCAATAAAAGTCAATTTTAATATATATGGTTTAAAAATATTAGATATTACAGTAAGTTGGTTGGCCTTTGTTGTTCAGGATTAACAGATGAGTTTTATGGCATGTTATCAAAATATGAGGCAACTAAAACAACTGTGTTACAAATCTAACTTGTTCTAATTAAGCAAGACTCACACAAAACCTTTCAGAAATAGAATTACATAGTTGTTTCCATGGCCTTATAGAAGACAATAATGATCCATATAGGTCTAATTCATGGAAGATCTCTAGAGTATCAAGTTCAGGATGGCTTCACTGACTTGAAGTAAAGCTACTGAATAGAAATGGTGTATGGAGTGAGGGTATTCTCTACTTTCCCAGTGAGGGCCTAGAAGAAGTTTGCAGAACCCACACCTCCCAGAGCAGTGGTCAGTGATTTCTGGATATCAGGTTAAGCCACTGCTTGCTATTTTCTCCGCACTAATTCTGCTTGGTAGCCTGACAGTCATTCTAATGACCAAGGAGGGTGTATGTTTACACCTTCCTGCAGTAACCTGGTGTATCATTCTCCTTGTTCAGCTTCTTGAGGATTATCTACATGGTGCTTGATACATAATGGCTAAGCTTCTGTGTAAATCCTTCTCAATTTTACCAATAAACAAGTTAACAATTTTAAAAACCAATATATTTAGGTACATATTTTTTACATCTGTTTAGGTATGTTATTCTGTGGTTCGTTATATTGATCTTACCAGTAAGGATTTTCTCCTTCCCTTCTACCCCACTATTACCCCAGTCTGTTATCTGTTTGAAATTTTTTTACCTGAAAACTCTTTTTATTCTTGCCTGTTCCTTGGCACTACCCAAAGAAATACAGTGTAAGTTTGGAAGGTAGAATATAAACTGCCCTATGGTCTGTTACATGGAGGAGCTTCAGTAAACTGCTCCACCCAACATTTGCACCATTGATTGTGTAGGCCCCTCCCTCTGAATGTGGGTTGGGTCTGAGAGTTTACCTGACAGAATCAGAAGTGACACTTTGCAAGTTCTAGGCCTAAGCCTTAAGAAATCCACAGAGAGAGAGAGAGAGAGAGAGAGAGAGAGAGAGAGAGAGAGAGCGCCAGCTGAGCCTTGCCTGATTGCAGAATTATGAGAAAATAAAACACTTGTTTTTGAAGCCATTAAGTTTTAGGGTGGTTTGTTATACACCATAAAGGAAACCACCGCCAGATTAATAATGTACATTGACAAATACATTTTAATAGCTACTTAGCAATAATTTGTATTTACAAGGGGGACCCAAAAATCCCCAGAATTTATTTATTAAGAATTGTGTATTCTTTTTTTAAAAGATTTTATTTATTTATTTTAGAGAGGGAAGGGAGGGAGAAAGAGAGAGAGAGAAACATCAATGTGCGGTTGCTGGGGGCCATGGCCTGCAACCCAGGCATGTGCCCTGACTGGGAATTGAGCCTGCGATGCTTTGGTTCTCAGCCCGTGCTCAGTCCACTGAGCTACACCAGCCAGGGCTAAGAATTTTGTATTCTTATATGTTCAAACTTCAGTCACCTTCAAAGTACTCTCCATGTGTTGCAATACACCTATTGAGACATTTTTTTCCGCTGCTCAGAACAGTTTTTGAATTAATTGATTTTGATGCCTTGTAGTGCTTCTGCCATTTTTTCCCCCCACTCTTCCACATCTGCAAAAGGTTTCCCTTTGAGGACTTTTTTCATCGGGGGAAACAAAAAGAAGTTGCTGGGGGGACAATCAGGCAAATAGGAAGGGTGGGGCATGGGGGTCGAGCTATTTTTGGTCAAAAACTGCCGAATACTCAGTGAGGTGTGGGCAGGTGTGCTGGTAAATCACCCATCAAGAAATGGGCAAAGCATTGAGTCTTCAAAAAAATTCACTGAAACCAAGTGCAGCCTCTCACTTCAGCACTAACTGGTCCACTGATACAGATGGTTCCTAGAACACTCACCTAGTGGGGGAAGCCTGTACTACAAGGGGCCCTCCCTCCAGAAGAGAATTCCTACTTTTGGGGGTGTCCTGCCTTGTATGTGCTGGAAAAGTAAAATATAAATTATTGCTAATCAGATATTACAATTGATTTATCACTGTATTATGTACTATCTCCCAATGTAGTTATATTGAGAGGGAAAGAAATAAAGTGTAGCCATTGAAGAGATTTTTCTATCACAATTTCATAAAGTACTGATGACTTAAAATTCTGGCAACATTTTAGACCCCAACATTGGGAGAGAAATGTATGTAAGAAAATAAAAATATTAATTTTTGATGAGATGAGTTTTTAAGTTCCTTTCCCTTCCAGAATGGTTTTTTTCCCTTTTTCAGTGACATTTCAAGCTAAATGCCTCTGTAGGTTGACTGATTACAAATGTTTTCACTCAAGCACACTAGTTTCTAAATCCGACTGTAAGCTGTTTTCTTAAAAAAGTGAATAAGCTTAGGAAATAATTATTCCTTAAAGTACACAAAACTCCCGAGCAAACTTTTGTTCTGCAGACGGATCTGATTCATCAAGAAACATCAAGATAATTGTCACGATTTAAATTTTTAAAAGAAACCAAGAAGCCTTTGGCTCAAGAATAAAACTTTCTGCTGCTTTCTTGGCAGGCTGCCTTGAGTTGAATATTTTGTACTGTATGTTGCTCCATTTTTTGTTTTGTATTTTTGCCCCTGGGACAGGAAACTACTGAACAAAATAATTCATTTTGGTAACCAGTGCTGGTCCTTTGGTGACTCACTATTCTTGAGTGATTAGTACCGAAAGGAGAGGCTGACACTTGAATGCTGCTCCCTAGTGGATGCAGATGATGAGCCAAGATTTTATTCTTTCATCACTGGCATTTTGTAAAACTGAGGGTCACTGTTTTGACACAAGGAGACCCACATTCACATTAATGTACTCTTCTGTTTTGTAAACTCTTTCAGGCGGTAGAATGCTCTGTTTAGATGAAAGTTCTTAATGGATTCATATAGTTTGCACAAAAATACACCAGTGTTCCCTCCCTTTTGGGATTAATCTGTGTGATTGTGTAAAAGTAGTTTTATAGAGAAACATAAACATTTTCTTATACAACTGTGAGCATCACAAGAGTAGAATCATGTTTTACTTGTTCAAGACTATAAAGCCCAGAATCTATAACACGTCCTTACGAGTCCACATTCAGATTAATTTTTTAATTAATGATTTTAGCTTTTAATCAACATTATTATTTTCCAAGGCGTTGCTGGTTAGCTAGAATGTCAACAATTCCCAGATTGACAGATTGTATTGAAGAAGTCATGTTTTCTAACACCTTCCTTAATGGATAGTCACTGATTATTTTCCTATTCCAAGTATATGAAATATTGATACTAATTTTTTAATTCAGTGACCTATATTATGCTGAATCTTTTCAATATCTTATTTCTGATTCTTACAGCAGTTTGTTTGGAGTTAGTTTAAGGTCATAATATAGTTGATTTTCTTTAATTCCCTATTGAAAACTTGTGTAACAGGGGATTTATGTGGTATGCTAGGAATGTGTAGATGTTCCTGGAATTACTGAGTTGGAAGATGCGTGAGTAAGAGGTGCAGTGGAGGGACTTTCGTGTCCCTATGAAGGTATGAAAAGAGAAGGTTCTTGGGAACTTGACCAAGGTTCTGTGGTAACTGCTCGTATTTAAATTTTTCCCTCACCTAAAAGGATACAAAGAAATCTTGGATCTAGGTTTATCCTTTTGCTCAGATTATAACACACTCTATTTTATGCATTCCTATGAAACTTATGTCACAAGCCAAAGTGACATAAAGAAGGTATTACCATTAATTTGTATGAAAAATTTGAGCATTTCCAAGCACCCCCCAAGTAACCTGTGAAATCATACCAAATAACACATAAACCTAAAAAAGACACTAACATATGTAAAAGCAGTGCCACTCTCCCTGCTTAAGGTACCCCTGCTGTTCTAATGGGTCCCTGCAAAACAAATCCTGAAATCTATTTTTGCAAAAGTGAAAATCCTCTTTGGATTTCTTTCAGTTAGCAACAACAGGTACCTATGTAGGTCTTCCGTAAAAGTGAAGTGGCATAACTCAAACTATGGAAAAGTGGTGGGGGGGCACCTCTTATTTATAGTGAACAGTTATTTTATGCGAGGTACCTCTGAACTGCCTGAGGTACCTTAGGGAACAAAAAGAGGCCAAAATTCTTGCTTTGGGAGTTTGCCTTGCAGCACAGGGAACAGACGAACAATAAAAGTAATACTAAAAGGTAGGTATTATATATAGTAGGTTATAGGGTGGAAACAATAAAAGAGGGTAATGGAAACCAAAGGCGAGAAAGTGGGTTATCATTTTAAGTAGGCTGTGCAGGCTTCATTAAAGTGACTTTTGGGCAAAGCTGGAGGAGGTGAGGAGGTATCAGGAGGATGCTTGGAAGGAGGGAGAGGGGCAGGGAAGGGCCAGAGCAGCATCGGTCCAGCTCCTAGGCCGCCTGCTGCCTCTGAGGAATGCTTTGATGGTTAAACTTGGTCCAGATTGCTGCTAAATCATTCTGATGTTTGTAAACTTTATTGGATGATCATTGTGTATCACTATTACCTTATTACCAAGTCATAAAATAACACCAAAAAGAAATTAGTAGAATAGAACCATATAATAAGATGTGACCTTGAAACATTTCTTTTGTCCTTCGTGGTTTCGAGGGCCTACATAGATCATACAGGGCCTCAGTGACAGGTAACTGCTGTTCCAGGAGACCTGATCAGGCCTCAGAGGCCTTTTAGATGTTAAAGGTTCAAATCTATTGACTTTGTGGTCAACATTAGAGGACCATATAAATCAGATAACTAGAACAAAAGGAGTTGGAGTGTGTAAAATTCCTAAAATCTGTAGATACTCTACAAATATTAATTTTAATTTTCAATTAAAAAAGTAATCTCTTTTATCTCTTATCACCTGTTTTCTTGTCTTAGTCTCTGCTTCTCCAAATTAAAATCAGAGTTTGAAATAACACAACAATATTTGTGTCTCCTTTTTGAAAATACTGTTTTATTTGTGGTACATATTTTTCAGCTTTTCAATACAGATGGATTTTTAAACTGATTACCTGACACTTTGGGAGGAATTGGTTTTTATTGAATATTATAATATGGAAATAAGTGTTTTTAGGGAATTTTTTGCTGTCTTCTGTGATTTCCTCTTTTAAATGACTAATACATATAAACTTGAAAAGTAGGTTTTATCACTAGTTGAAAGTGTAAATTCTCTGAATCTGTTAAAATGGTATGTAATTATACTATAATTTTGATGACTGAGATATATTTATTTAGGGCAGACTGTGTGCCAGGTGTTTCCTAGGTGCCAATACAGGTGTGCCTCCTTCTTGTGCAATACATACAGTTTTTAAAGATATGTAAATGAGGGTGGGTTTGAATATTGATGCTGCTGGTTTTAAAGATGTGCCCTTACTCAGGTTAATTACTTAAGTCAGTAACACTCAGTTTCCCCGTTTAAGAAATGGAGCTAATATCTGCATCTTCAGAACTGTGAGGAGTGAAGATGATGTCTGCAGAATGCCAGTGTGGTACCTCATACCAGGTGGGCCCTCAGTAAAAGGTAGCTGCCCTTCATTTTTAAGCAGATCATCTTAGTCACTTGTGTTTTGGATTGATTTGTTTTCATCCTGGAGATGTCTTCTACCTAAAATTTTAAGCTTACCTATTCCTACTCAGTCCTTCAGCCTTTTGAAAATAGCCACTTCAGTGTTCAATGCGCGTGTTTATGAAGCAGATCCAATACTTAAAAGAATCTGAGAGTAAAATACTTTGAGAACGACTGCCCTGTAATTATAGTGTCTTCTTTGAACTCTCGAGTTCCCTCTTTATCATCATTTTTCCCGTGACCCACAACCCTTATCTCCTTGTGCTTGGGCTCCTTTTCCCTTTGCCCTCTAATTACCGCCTCCCTCCCTCCTCTCTTCTACCCTCTCCATCGCTGCCGGACTAAATTTTCTAAAATGCTACCGTACCCCTTCTTTTATTTTCTTAAACATTTTTGCATTGGCCATTTGTATTTCTCCTTTAAGGGAGGATCTGTTCAAGTTTTATGCCCATTTGAATTGGGCCAATGGCTTTTTATTACAAGTGGTAGGAGTTCTTTATATTCTGGATATAAGTCTTTTGTCAATGGTATGATTAGGGATATTAGCTCATACTAGCTTTTTGTTCTGAGCCGCTCAGGAG
This sequence comes from Tonatia bakeri, assembly GCA_004024845.1. Taxonomy (NCBI): domain Eukaryota; kingdom Metazoa; phylum Chordata; class Mammalia; order Chiroptera; family Phyllostomidae; genus Tonatia; species Tonatia bakeri. Next base: position 82,372 of record PVIA01001542.1, read on the forward strand.
GCACCAGTTCTAGAGAGCTTCAGGCATTACATGTTCACAGGACTGTGTAAGGGCAGGAATTTGGGGGTGGGGGGAGGCCAGGCAGCCAGAGAGAACTTCTGTCATTTGTTTTCTCCTTTTCTCTTCTAAGAAATACTCTTCTTTTGCCCAAAGACCCTTGCCCATGGCCCTCCCAGAAGACTCCTGTGTCTTGTTAACAAGAACTGAGTTATTTGGCTATTTCTACCTTCGAGAACAGCTGGAAAAGTGTCTTTAAAAAAACTCTATGGTGGTAGGTGGATGAGTGATAAGGGGTTAGAATGCTTGTAGTGTGAAATACTTACATGTCAAGGTCATGGGGTCTCAGGAAAGGACAGCTCACAGAGGCATGCGAGTGGAGCTTACTCAGGGAACCAGTGTTATTTTGAGAGAAACATGAATTCATTTGTTGAAGAAACTTCGTGAGTATCTATTTGAACATGTCGGTAGCCAGTAGTCAGAACATCTGAGCTAGAATTTTGATTTGGAGTCACTAAGGGAGTTAATGGTACTTGAAACTCTGGCGGTGTTGACATTCCTTGGTGACAGCTGATAAAACACCAGAAAAAGGCAGAATGTGGGCCCTGGGAAAGTTACTTTCAGGGACAGTCGGAGGAACTGGATCTCCACAAGCAGGCTGAGAACATCTACCAGAAAAGTAGACCAGTGTTCATCTAGCCATGGGAGGTGTTTCAGGAAAGAGAAAGGGGTCAGTGGAGTGGAAAATCCCAGAGAAGGCATTGCCAAGGTGTAACAGATAGCCATCTGGATCTGGCAGCTTGGAAGATGTTATGAGTCTCTTTGAAAGCAGTTATTTGGAAGGAAAGGAGTAGAGGCCAAATTGTAATCAGCTGAGGGAAGTTTGGAGGTGAGAAGGTGATGAGTTACAACTTAATCAAGGACCTCAGTTGTAATTTTATTAAAAAATATTTTGTATGGAAGCAGCATGAAATGTTTATAGAGGTTTATGATGTGGGAGAAAAGTAGGAGGTGACGGGTTGCCCACCTTCCCTGTGGAGGTGGGAGCAGGGAGAGCGGGATTATCTTTTTGGATAGAGGAATTTGGCAACTAGTAAGGGACACTTTTTTAAGGGTGGAGGGAAGGATGGGTGCACTTATTTGGGGGAAGGCAGTGATGGGTGATGCATGGTTTAGGTGGGCCCAGGAGAAGCAGAAGGCGCCCCTCTCCTCTGACTGCCACTGTTTTCTTTCAAATAAGAGGGACAGGAATGGCCGTCAGCTGAGATTGGGTTTGGGATAGATGGGAGAACTATTTTATTTCCCTTTTGCTTTTCATTTCTGTGTTTGACCAGGTCTACAGTATTTTGAAAACATTACTTATCAGTTAGAAACATTGCCCATTGATGTCAGCATAGCTGATGGTGTGTATTCAGCGAGTTTAGTCTGATGATACCTCTGTCATCCCATGAGCTTAAACGTACTTAAGCCTGAAGGTGGCTTTGGTGTTATCAACCAATAAATATTTTTAACATGCTTACCATATGTAGGTATTTTGATAGGTGCTATGAAAATATTAAGGAGTACTAAGAAGTTACAGAGTCATTCTGTAATTCAGTAATTCTATATGTTATTCTCTAGCCTGAAAGTTCTTTTCAGTTATTAGCTATGTCACTTTGAAGTGTAAGGGAACTAACTTCTGGGCCTCAGAATTTTCTTACCTATGTGGTGGCAAGTGTGGACTAGATGAGCACTTAAGATGCCATAAGTAGTAAAAAAAAAAAAAACAACTAATAGCTAGTTAATATAGATAACAAGACCTGTTAAGACAGTGATAGACACTTGATATGGACAGTAGGAGCTGCGGACTGTAAGAAGGGAGAATGGCTACAAATGTGTATACGCTACCAGTCTGCATGATAATAGACAAGGTCAAAGGTAGGGCTGACCACAATTCTCCATGAGTTTATGGTCTGTGTAGGACACACAGTGAGTCTTACTGCTGAGAACTTCGAATGCTGATAGAACTATGTCAGATATTTCTGATGAAACAAAGCATTCTAGATAAAAAGCTGAGTTTCTTAAAAATGTATAAAACTCAAAAATTATATGTAAGAATAAGAAGGTTGTTTACATTAGTGTTTTAAACAGCTGATGAGTAAAAGTTATTATATGGCAATTACTTATTTTATGGTGAAATACTTATGCCAGACTCTCAAGTTTTTGTATAATGTGTTTTATCCTGAAGATATTTTCAGGAAACATCCTTAACTGCTCCCAGGAGTCAGTGGGGAGAAGGAGTAAGTTGACAGTTTCCAGATGTCCATTAAGAAAATAATAAATTTTATTCAAGTTCCCGATAACTAACCCTATGAATTTTGTTGTATCTCCTCTCCAGACAAATCTGATTGAGTAGGAATCGGCTGTAACCCAGATTTAACTTTATTAAAACAGATGGTCTGAAAGGAGAAGAAAAATCTTTTACCATCCCCTATGGGCAAGACTCAAACTTATTTATCCTCATTCAAGGGCAGTTTCTCTCTGTTTTGGCCTGACTTCTGGGAGCCCAGAACTCTTAAAGGATGTTTTCTTAAAACTAGTGAGCCCTTTGATTGTCTGTCCTGGTATTCTTGGCTGAGCTTCCTGTATTCCGGCTGCTTTTACTCATTAATATTCAGCGTGATCCCTGGAGACTGAGAAGGCAGCAAAGGGCTGGAAGTTAGTGCAATGAAAGGCCTTCGGAGTGCTTTCTGAGGAAAGATGCAAATGTCCCTAGGAATAGTGTAACCAAGTTTCATTTTCTCAAGTAAGTTGAATGGCTTAAGGCTTTCAAATGATTTAAATAGAAAGTTTTTTTCCCTCTTTTCCTTTTGAAGCAGATTCAATTGGGACTTAACTTTTTTCAGCCTCCTTTACAGTAAGTATGCATTTTGTGTTGAAAATAAAATAATGAACCAGATTAAGATAAGCAATAACACATTTCTTAGCTCAAGCGTACTTATACAGATTGACAGATGTTAAATTGTTTAAGAATTGCTGTCAGCAGTGTGGCTGCGATGAAATTGATTGTAAAAATGGAGAGTGTATAACCTCAGAACAACTTGTTTCCCTTTCGGCATACTGAAAAAACACATTTAGCTATTCATCCAAAGGTATAATTATTTCTTTCAAAGACAGCTTTGAAAAGAATAATCAACATACATCATTTATAAAGTTTTACAGTATAGAATCTTTTAATAGAGATTTTGATTTATTTGTTTTCAGAAGAAAGTGTGTTCTGTTGAAAGAAACTTGAAAAATATATAATTAAAGAGTATGGTCATTATTTCTCCAGACTACTACTTTTTGTGAAGCCTGCTTTCATGAAAATCCAATTCCACCTGTTTGCTTATTAAAGTTTGATACTTTGTATCAGGTTAGAAGTGAATACTGTTACCACAAATGCTATTGTAACAATTCCCTCTACAACTAAATGGGTGCTGTAAAAAAAAATCTGGCAATTGCTTCTGTTAAATTTAATGCAATAGTGATGTAAAAATTTGGGGACAACAAATAAGTGTGGTACTTTTGAGTCATAGTGAGATTGACTTTTTTTGAAATAATTAGGGTTGAAGACCTGCTCCCTCATTTATAGTTCAGTTGTCCAGCATGGTGGGAGCTTCCAGGCAGGGAGGATGCAGGGAGGTGGGAACCATCATCTGCCCCCACAGAGCCTGGCTTTGTTCAGTCATTATGAGGAGAGCATTCCTACAGGTACAGGCCACAGTGCTCCTTAAGATGATTTCAGTAGCGAATACTTGTGTTTGAAGCTGCTGCCATGGAAGATAACCATGCTTATCATTGCGGTTCTGCCAGTGCCTCTCATAGGCTGATGTGGGACCCATGGAAGTGGTTGAGCTCCATAATGATGTGTCTAATGTTTTCTTCTCAAACCTGTCAATCTTTAAAATGTTGAATTCGTTTAAAGGATTAATTTAAACCCTGGCCAAGTGGTTCAGTTGGTTGGAGTATTGTCCCGTACACCAAAAGGTTGTGGGTTCAATTCCTGGTCAGGGCTCATACTAGGTTGTGGGTTTGATCCCTATCAGGGTGCTAATAGGAGATAACTGATCAGTGTTCCTCTCATATTGATATTATTTCCCTTTCTCTCTCCCTCCTCCTCTCTCCCTAAAATCAGTAAGCATGTCCTCTGGCAAGGATTAAGAAAAATAAAAGATTAATTGGATATGATTGCTGGGTGGTAATTTTTAAAGTCATTCCCTCCCCCTCCCCCCAGCTATATCGTTACTGTATAAGAATACAGTTGGTCTTTGTGGATTTTTTTCTCTCTCTCAGGAAACATTATAGCTTACTTGTCATTTTAGGGGCAGGCAAAGCACACATCTAGAGAGGAAATTTGGGAAAATGTACTAAAAGGGCTAGGAAAAGCCCAAATAGCTCCACAGGGACAGAGAAGGAATATTTATTACATAGACTTGAATTGCCAAGACTGGAGAATAGAAGATAGAGCCAGGAATAGGGACACTCCACTGATTTCTGGTCCTCTCTCTCTCTCTCTCTCTCTCTCTCTCTCACACACACACACACACACACACACACACACACAGGCTCTAGGATGGAGAGAGACGTTCGAAGATCGGAAGGGGTGCACTCAACATCTGGCTGCCCTGTGTCCTACCAGGTTGTCAAGTGCAGGAGGGAAAGAGGACTATTTTACTCAAGAGGCCCCTTTCCTGCTGGGGTCATAGAGAAGGGAAGCTGATGCTGAAACCCTAGAGGACAACTTGTTACAGAATAGGACCTGGTTTCCCATTTTAATTTTAATTCCAAGGGGCCTGGAAAGGTGTTTTTATTTTTAACACTTAGTTAAAGCCTTGCCTTCACAGGTGTGTCTAGTATGTCAGAATCAACCCTTTTACCAAGTCAATTGTGAGAAAATGACTATAGCTGTTTGTGAATTTTGCCTTAAGAGGGAAGAGATTCCTGTACTAGCATCCTACCTAAACGAGCTGGTTCTGTAAACGTAGAGTCAAGTATTTACATTAAAGTCAGTGGACCCATAAGCAGGACTGGATGGTTGCTTCCGATGTCTCTTTCTCAGATCAACACTGATTTGTTGGCTAAGAAGTCAAATGGGATAATTTGGACACCTCAGTGCCAGGGATCATTTGATCGATGAAAGCAGACTGGAAACTGCCTCCCACCAGCCCTGATTCTAACAGCAGGTCGTGGCAGCACCAGTGCATCTGCCGGGACAGGAAGTGGCACGGGGGCGAAGGCGAGGGAACCACCCCCGACAGTAATTTTCCACGAAGGTAAGATGAGGAAGCAACACTCATTCATTAAATACTTCTGAGCTCCCACAGTGCCCATGGCACTGTCTTCAAAAATACAGGGACAGAAAGAAAAACCCTTCTCAGGAATGTCTAAGCGATCCCAACCTGAGGGGATACAGAGCAGTTACACACCAGGCATGAGAAGTTCTGGACGGAAGTGTGGAAAAGACATGAGCTCTGAAAAAGAAACGTCAGGCTATTCTTCTGGCCGTTCATTCACACTCGTCTGGCAGACCTTTAGGAAAACCTGGAATTCAAAGTAGGAGAGGCAGGTACAGAGATTTTAGAAATTTGGTCCTGATGAGAAATCCGTCCAAGGGCTTGCCAGAGTTTGTGTGAACATCCCTTCTGCTGCCAGGCATGATGATAAGCTAATTCTGCATTAATTCACTCTGCCTTCCGAACAACCCCATAAAGTAAGCAGTACCATTGACTTCTCCCTTTTCTCTGTTTACGCAGTTTGAAGGCAGCAGTTACTGTTAACTAGGAGTGGTGACGGCATCCTCACCTTGCTGTGTGTGTGTGTTTTATGGAGTATAGTATTTATCTGGTAGGCTTGAGGTTGACTCTGGGTTTTAAGCATGTGACAATAGCACCTTTAGATAGACACTTGTGTCACTGCATCAGTGTGTTCCTCCACTGGGTTTATGTTCTGAATGACTGATGTTTAGTCTCCTTGCCATCTACTAAGATAGATGCTGTATGATAAGGAATCTCTCCTGTATGAGAATTCCTGATTATTATTATCTTTATATTTTATTTATTTTTAGAGAGAGGGGAAGGGAGGGAGAAAGATAAGGAAAGAAATATCAATGTGTGGCTGCCTCTCACATCCCCCAAGTGGGGACCTGGCCCACAACCCAGGCACATGTCCTGACTGGGAATTGAACCAGTGACCCTTTGGTTCACAGGCTGGCACTCAATCCACTGAGCCGCATCAGCCAGGGTATGATTATTATTTGTTTGTAAAAGTCATGTTGAGTTCTACTTCTAAGAAAAAGTCAAATATGGGTCATAATTTTTCTTCTAATATTTGGGATCAAAGTATTATTTTCTCTTAAGTTAAACTAACATTTCAACTTTATATTTCATAATTATTTGAAAGGTGAAGTGATTATATTAAATTAATTAAGTGTAGAATGGGATTTGAAAAAGTGTACTGGTATAATACTAGAGCTGACTATTTGAAATTAAAACTATAAACATCATAGGGGTGAATTTTTTTTAAAGATTGTCAGGTTTTTTGAGTTGAAATTTTCTTGGAGAATGGGATTTTCTTAAATTTTAACATTTCTTATTTTTTAATATAAATTTTCTTTCCATTTATCAAATTTAGTAATGTGTTTTCAATTCACATATCTTTAGTTATAGTTTTCTTCCATTTCTTTTAAATTTTATTTTGTTTATTCTTGGTTTGAAAAAATCTATTCATTGATTGTTAATTTTCTAAAGAATCATCTACTGTTTTGGGTTGCCAATGGTATTGCATTTTCTTTCTTGCTGTTTGTTTCTTCACTGAGTTTGCCTTTTCTCATTTCATTTGAAAGGTTTGTTCCTTTTCTAAGTTCTTCATCAAGAGGCTTGCTTTATTATGCCTTCTTTTTTCTTTTAATTTTGTTACCAGTGTAATCACTTAGCCTTAGAGCAGTGAACTCACCTCGGCACTGCTTCGCAGTTTCTCGTGCATTTTGTTGTTATCTCATCTACTAAAAAGTATTTTGTTGACTTTTTTCCCAGGTTCAGTCTTTAAGATATTTTGTTTTTAGTTTGCATATATTTGAACATTCTTCAAAACTCACTTTTAAAAAGCTTTGTTACAATAATTGCCAATGTAGGCCACATTTTTCCTTAGTGCATGGTCAGTTTTTATAAGTGGTTTGGCTAGAATGAAATAAAGTGTGTTCTTCTCTTTGTTCATTTGTCCCTGTGAAGCAGTTTGATCATTCAGGGCTAATTTCATTGTCCCCATGAACCATCCTGTGCTGTCCGGGGCCTTTCGGGTTTTACTGTTTAGTTCTCTGTGGCCACATCGTCCCGGCCTTTCCCCTTTTGCTTACAGCGCTGCTAGCTTTTCACTTGTACATTTATTTATTTTCTCATAGACCAGAACATGTACAAATAGATGTACTTTAAAACACTTTGAGGTTCTTTGCTCGATTCTCTGATAGATAACTGTGTTTCGAGCACACAATTCCCACTGTGGTGTCACTTTTACACACCTTATCTCGTTCAGTCTTCACAGGATCTCCGGCCAGTTGGGTGGTGTGATTGTCAGTTTGCAAAGGAAGAAGCTGAGGCATTCAGAGGCTGGACGTGTTTTCTGAGTCACATGCCTGGTGGGAGGAGGACCCAGCAGACACAGGGCTGTCTCGGCTGGAGTGAGTCCAAAGCCTGGCCTTGCTGTGAGAAGCGATGGTATTCCTGTGCTCTGGTTTTTGTGTACACGGGGTATGTCTTAGAATAAATATCACCTCACTCTTAGTCGGCATGCATTTTTTGGGGGGGTAATCAATTACATTAAGAAATTTATTAGTGCTTTTTAAAAACAGGGAGTTCTTTCTCTCTGTGTTTTCTTTTACATTTGAGACAGTTCATAAGATAAGGTACCAGATGTGATGGAGATATTTGTGCTACCCTCCACCGCTCTTGTACTGCTGAGTCCTTCTGGAATGCAATTGAAAATTTTGTTTTTCCATGGAAATAAATTGGAAGATGAGAATACATGCTTATTAAGTATATATGCAGCTCTGAAATTTTCATATATTTGACTTACATAATATTTGTAGTGCTATTAGCCCTTCTCAACAAGCTCTTGATTCAAGCAAGATTCAGTCCTCTTCTGATATTAATATATCAGCAGTGACTTTAGGGGAAAGCTGGGGTGAGGGTGGGGGTGGGGGAGGGCACTCCTGCGTGTGTTGCTGTGGCCTCATCTGTCTGTCACTCCCCTCCTTCTCCCTGCTCCCTTCTCACCCCAAAGCTAGCTTCTTGGGCCAGTTCAGAAAGGCTGCTTCTGTAGTGGCAGCCGCCTCTCAGACTGTCTGTCCCCGCCACCCCAACCTCGGCTTGTGTGTGGAGCCAGTTTGAATTGTCCTTCGCTCTCCGTCTCTGCTCCAACTTCTGCCCTAGGTCCCCAGCAGGTGAGATGGTGTTTGAGAATTGGAGGCTGGCTCTCAGGGCCTTGAAGGGGAGGGCCCTTGTGAGGTCCCCACTGTCTCTGCAGCTTTCTCTCACCCTGAGGCACTCATCAGCATTGTCATGGATGCCCAGCTAAAGGAGGCTGTGATTGCTGGAATGGTGTTCAGAAAGACTAATACATGTTTTCTGGTTCAGAATCCACTCCCCTCACCATTCAAAAGTGTATTTGTTCTAATCTTAGGTGTTTGTTTCGGCATGTTTTTAGAATAGCATTATAAACAGAACAAAAGAAAGCAAAAATGGAAAAGAAATACTTATATTTCCACTTGTCCCATTGGCATTGGTAGTAAAATTGTTTAAATTAGTTCTTATTTTATATTAGTAACCAGCATCTTGGTCTCTTTTCTGGAACTGATGTAGAGCTTAGCTTTTTGAGTAAGTCATATTCTGTTGTTACTGTAATGACTCCTTTGTGAAGATTGGTTGTAGTTCTTCTGAAAAGTCCACTGATATTATTAGTAAATACAACATTTTGCTAACATTAAATGCTTTGGCTGGGGGCATGAGTGTCTTTCATTAACTCTACTCTATTGCTTTCAATGTGACCTCAGATGTTGGGCTTGTTGATGAATTGTTTCAGATCATTTAGGTCATAAAATCTGTCTTCGATTTTCAAAGAAACCCAGGGTTTTGCCTCAGTTCTGGACCTGTGGTGACAGTGTCCTTTGTTCAGATTTTCTTTCAAGCTCTTCTTTCTTTTCACTTTAATCTGAAGGATTCTTTTCTCTGCATCTTAAATGTTATCTCATCTTCTTCCTTGGCAAGTACTAAGGCATATCTTGTGTTTTTTTTTGTTTTTTTAAATACAGTTTAAAAACTCAACCATTAGGTTATGGGGGGTTTTGTTTGTTTGGGTGGCTTTAACTTGAGGATTGCATTTTTTTTTTAAGATTATTTACTTGACTTCTTTTTTTTTTTTTAAAGATTTTATTTATTTATTTTTAGAGAGGGAAGGGAGAGGGAGAGAGGGAGAGAGAAACATCAATGTGCAGTTGCTGGGGGACATGGCCTGCAACCTAGGCATGTGCCCTGACTGGGAATTGAACCTGCGATGCCTGGTTCGCAGCCTGCGCTCAATCCATTGAGCTACGCCAGCCAGGGCGAAGATTGCATCTTAATAATTTATCTACTAGTCCCCTTCAATTCTTAGAAATTAAAAATAAATATTCTGCAATTTTGGTTCACATTGTCCAGTATCTCAAACCTTTCCAGTCTCTGGTTTTCTTGGTCCTTGAATTTGTCTTGCGTTGTTATCATTCATTTGTGCACATTGTACTAGTATACATTCACGTCAGTTAATTCCTTGAAGAGGGATGTGGGCTTGACTTTGTCCGATCATTTATACCTTTAGTTTCTTTTTGGAGGAGTAGTTCTTAAACATTTTGGAATAGTGGACTCCTTTCTGGACTCAAATACAATTACTGATGAGTATCTTACTGAAAAACTGTGGATTCCTTCCCCAGAAAAAGGGGGATATCTAAATTCAGAGCTTCGTGGATCCCAAGTTCCTACATGACTCTCCCCTCCTTTTAAAAAACTTCATGGAGAACATAGCACATATATCCACTGCTTGAGCTTGCTTTTTCCCTTACATGTTGTGAATGTCTTTGGCAAGTCCTTCAATGAGGTGGGGATGGTGGATATGAAAACAGCCAGTCGGTTCCTTCCAAGACTGCTGGAGTTAGTGATTTTTGTTGTACTTCTAATTCAATTAGCTTTTAATAATCACATCTTTATGTTCTCTGTAAATATGTCCTTATCTTGGGAAAATTTGGGTGGACCATTTGGTATCTACATAGTTTTTGTTTCTTTAAAAAAAAATAATCTGTATCCTCCTTTCTCGCTCATAGACCTGGACAATGCAGAGGAAGTGGGAGGGGCTCCCCAGGCAGCTGCAGGGTGACCCAGGCCCAGGGTCTAAGGCAGGCCACTCCAAAAATTGAGAGGGTCAGAGCCCGTGGACACTGGCTTCTTAGGTGATGATTTATATGTATTTTTGTAATTTATTTAAAGAATGTTCTCCAGCTTTGAGATATAATTGACATGTGAAATCGTGTAAATGTATTGTTAATATCAAGCATTAAAAGTTAGACTTAACATACAGCCAGGTGTCAAATAGGCCTCCTGGTTCGTTTACATGTGATTGGAGTGGTACCTCCTTATTGGCAGATCACCCTGAGCAGGTCATTCTTTCTTTCCTAAGAAAGTGTCTTAGAAGAGCATAAACTCTGTAGAAGCAGAAGAAAGAAGGAAATATCCCTATCATAATAATGTTTCTTTAGTTCTCTTTATATCTTCTTCTTCTGAATATTATAGTTAAGTGTGTTATTTTTTATTTAATCTTTACTGTATTTTTTCCATTACCATTTAGTGTCCTTATACTCTCCACCCCGCCCCAGCAATCACCACACTGTTGTCCATGTGTCCTTTTTCCTTTTTGCTCAGTATAGCTATATAGTTAAGTATACTATTAAAATGATTTCATATCTTGTTGTTAAATATCCTGTACCTTTTAAGGTATAGTAAGCTGGTGAGTGGTTTTTCTGCAATGATCTAAATGGCTAGTCAGAAAAGAGGTCCAAGCAATGCTTTACTCTCAGTAAAACATTGGTATGTTTATTATTTGAAAAGTGTTCCCTGTTTTATTTATTTTTTAAATTTTATTTATTTACTCTTTAGAGAGTGGGGAAGGAAGGGAGAAAGAGAGGCAGAGAAACATCAATGTGTGTTTGCTTGCACACTCATACCTCCAACTGGGGAACCTGGGCCACAACCCAGGAATGTGCTCTGACTGGGAATCGAACCTGTGACCTTTTGGTTCTCAGGCTGGCACTCAATCCACTGAGCTACACCAGCCAGGACATGCTTCCTCCTTTAAATTGAGCAGGATTTGAAGACAACTACTGATGAAGGTCCTACAGATTACCCGAAGTGTTATAAGTCATTCAAGAGCGTCATTTGAAATAAAGGTTTTACCTATGTGTTGGAACCAGTTGAAGGAACTTTTTCAAAATGTACATGTCTGAACATCACTCTCATCCCAGTGATTCAGAACCTGGGGGATGGGGCCCGGACATGTCACTCTTAGCAAAATCTCTCTGGGTGGCTACTGTATGCCCTTGACTAGGAAATACCGATCTAACAGGTGTTCCTCCTCTGGCACTACCAAGAATGCTTGCATAGCTTTTCCCTATGGGAAGAGGTTTCTGTTTTAAGTTTCTGTAAATTAATGCTTATTCAGTAATGGCATACAAAACCACATCCATCTGAAATTATACATATGCCCCTAATTAATGAACTTGGTGATGGGTGTTCTCTATGGTTGGAACTTCTCCTTTGCTCTGCCTCTGTGTACTTAGAGAGTTTTAGTCAAAACCCGAGAGTGGGCACAAAGCTTTACTAGGAGTGTTTGGTGGTCAGAGTCCAAACTCGTGTGGCAATGACAGTGCAGATGTGAGCGTGAAGCTGTCACCGCCTGCAGTTCACTGTGCTCCACCGGGCACCAGGCAGTTTGAACAGCCTCGGACTGAGCTGGGATCTGATGGGGAGGTCGGTGTATACCTCTCCATAGCACTTGACCTGTCTGTCCTCTGGGAGGAACGTGAAGGTGATACCTGCGGTTCTGTAGAGTTCCTGACATACTTGGAAGCTCTCTCAAGCTTAGCTAATAGCTGCCTTGTATCTTAAAAAAAATTTTTTCATTCTGTTTTTCATTCTCTCTTTGTTTCACCAGCATAACTTTCTCCTCTTAACTGTTCTCAACAGGCAAATTCCTGTGCTAGAAAACAGTGTTTTCTCTATTAACAAATAGTGAGGGGAGGGAGGAATGAATAGATTAATGGATGGATGGGCGAGTGAAAGGTGAACCTGAAGTCGTTCCGTGGAGAAGGGTGGCTTGTTGGGGGAGGGGGAGAAAGAGAAAGAAGGGGGAGGCGGTTGACTGATTAACCTTTCCAGTGAGTCTGGGAGGTAAATGGATTTCATCAGGGTGGGGTTCACACTTTGTCTTGTTTCCTGTGAAGTTCTTGTAGGAAGCCAGGACATGAACTTGCCTGTGCTCCTTCCCACTGCCTGAAAAGATCTCCTTTCCTGCTCTGATTAGGCAACATTTTCCATTGTAGTTAAGTCTCACCTTCACCAGGTGACCAAAAGTCCCTTCCTTTAGAGCCCCTAGCCTTCCTCCTCTCCCCTGAGTTACTGTAGTATTTGACTTCTCCTTCCCACTTTTGCATTTAATTATAGTCTCCTTTGATTTGCTTCTTGTTTTATGGGAGCGAGGTAATTTATCTTTCCAAACAGATGGTAACCTCATGAAGAGAGCACTGCATTTAGGTCACTTCTGCCTCCCTGTTGCACCTAGGAGAGCAGGGTAGCAGACCCTCCTAGGGGAGTCCTGCTGGGTCCTGCACAGACCCTCCCCGAGAGCTTGAAGGATCACTTCCTTTCCGCTTGTGGTGTGATGGATGGTGGAGGGACATACCTCTGCCCCCAGACTGCGTCAACCCTAAAACAGTGACTTATGTGACTTAATTCATTGTGCTTCTTTGACCTGGTTCTAGCTGACTAGACTGTTTTCCTAGAGAGTTTACTCCCCTATTACTAATAGTATTGGTGGGAGGAGGGGGAAATAGAGACTGGTTCCAAAATTCTAGCAAGACTTGTTCTAGGCCCCTCCTCTTGGGTTCAGGTTCTTGTCAAGTGGGCCTTATGGTCTGGTTTGTCCAGACTTGCAGTGGCACCTGTGCACTTGCCCAACGTTGACCCAAATACTTGGGGTGGGAAGGGGCACTGAGTGAACTTTCCCTTCTCTTCTGCTTTCTCTTTCTCTCTGTCTCTCCTTCCCGTATTCCTTCCCTCTGCCCGTCCCTTTTACCCCAACCTCTCTCACTAGAGAAGTTATAATATCAAGAATTGGCCTGGAATGCCCCTACCATAAGTTTTGCTACTCTATGGAGTACCCTCATTGACTAGTATGTCGGTGTTCAAGAAGGTGGTATTGGAACTAAGTGCCCACTATTTATGAAGTTATACTTGCAGTTTTTTAACCTGAGGCAGTAACTGTACAGTAGCAATAACAGCTGTGCTGTGACGTGTGGGGTCTGCCCATGTTTCTTCAGCATGTATTTCAGAAACAATAGTGATAAATAAAACTTGCGTATGAGTTTGATTATTTGTTCTGCTTCAAAAAATAGCAAATCAGACTTCAGATTTGTTTCTGGGACTTTGCTAAATTAGATTAGAGCAGATATTTTGAAAGAGAGTACTAAGTCTGCCTCCACATCATTAGAGACATAACCAGCAGTTGTAGGTATCAGCGTAAGCACAGGCATTGCACTTCAAGTCGGTGGACTTCAGTTTCACTTTACATATTCTGTCTCTTCGTCCTCTTATTATTTAAAAAATTTTTTAATTTTATTATTATTTTTAAGGACCTGGCTTGGTTGCTTCAATTATTGCTATATCAAAGAGTTTTCTTAAACTGGCCGCCTCCATTCATATATAACTTGAATGTCTTTTCATAGCTAAAGGTGATTGGAAATATGTTTATGAACAGAAACATTTTCACCAGCAAAATGGCTCCATTGACAAGAAGGGGCTAGAGGGCGACATTCAACATATGGTGAGAGGACCTCGAACCATGCAGCAACACGGTTTTCGTCAGGTTGCTGCCAGGAGGGCACGGGCTGGAGGGTTGTCCTCCTGAGTGGCCGGAGGGTGTGGGTGGATGTCCCTGGCCTGGCCACACCCTGCAGTAGCCGGTGGGGCTCTGCAACTCAGCAGGCTGACATCTGGGGAGGGCTGTGCTTTCTCTGTTTTCCCAGAGCTATTCCTTCCTAACTTGACCTGAGCTTGTCCATTTTCTACGTTTGTGATTAGGGGATACTATTTAAATTCACTGTGTCTCAGTTTCCTCAGCTAGAAATGGGGATGTGGATAGATAGTAGCCACTTCATCTGGTAATTGAGAGGATTCAGTAAGTAACTCATGTCAGAACCAGGCCTGCTAAATATTGTAAGCACTTGTTTCATTTAGTCATAGTGCAGCTGCAAGTAACAGATCCCAAACAGTGGTGATTAACACATGCGAATGTTTATTTTTTTCCTGCGATGAGAGGTTCAGGGCTGGTGTGGTGGTTTTATGAGGCCGTCAAAAAATGGCTGCTGCATCGCCGGTACCTTTCTTAGGTTCCAACCAAGCAGGAAGAAGAGGAAGGGCAAAGGGCAAAAGGTGAGCACCAGTTCAGTTGCTTCATCTCATTAAAAGATTTCCCAGAAGCCTCACCCACAGGTTCCACTTCTATCCTCTTGGCCAAAATTATATCATGTGGCCTTATCCAGATGGGAGGAAAGGAAATGAAGCTTTTTAAATTGGGCACATTATTATCCCCAACAACATCCAGGTTACTATGGGTAGGAAGGAAGAAGTAGGATGTGGATATTGGGCAGGGAAACTGGCAGTGTCTGCCAGAGCACTCAAGAAAATGTCCTTGAGTGTGGCTGTGCCCAGGGAAAGGAACTTTCGAGGAAGAGGGTGTCAGGATCCTGCCCGGGAATTGGGGAAACACGCAGACCTTGTGGAATGAATGAGGCAACAGCACTCATTTCCGGCCTGTCTCGTGTGTGAGTCTTGCACCGCCCCACCCCACATCTTTCTCCTGCTGCCCCCCCCTCCCCTCCGACCACCTGCCTTGCCCACCTCCCTTCCCCATTACTTCTCCAGGGGCTTCATGTCCTTATCAGACACATTCCCTTTCTTCTGTTGCCCACAAGTTTCAGGCTGCTTCGGGGGATCACCTGGAGACAGTGGCAGTCTGGTGGCCCCACCAGCACTGAAGCCAGGATGCAGGGCAGCTGGTCGTGCACAAGGGGTGGGGAGAGGGCAGCAGCGTGCCGTTGGGGAATTTTTCAGTGTCCACCTCTTTGCTTGCTCTGCTCTTTCCTCCTCCCGTTGAGTCCGTAGGCCTACATACTTCCTTCGTTTTACTGGCATTCCATTCCCATGCTAAGTGTTGGTGATGGAAAAAGAGTCCTTGCCTGAATTTGTCAGCAGGGGAAACCTGGCTCGTGCTCTTTGGCCCCGGGTGTGGTGTTGCCCACCTTTGAGGGGCTGCCCCCAGAGGGCCGTGCTTACCGCACACAGCAGTCATTGGTCTGATAACCGGGCAGGGCGAGCCGCCAGGTGTCACCATGTAAAACGCCACCCCAGTCAGAAATAATAAAAGATGTCTCGGCCCTGGGAACAGCGACATCAAACTTAGGTTGGGCTTTGTTAATGAAACACGCTGTTTTATTATTCATCGCCAAAAATTTCGGCCTGCATTTTGTTAAAAGCACAATACCAGCCAACATTTCAACAGCTTTCCTTACCTGTTTGCAGCACTCTCACTTGCCCTCCAGAACCAGTCAACTTTTCATGAAAAAAACAAGGTGGTGGGGGAGGGGCGCTTCTGGTGTGGTGTTTTCTAAGGGTTCACTTTGAATCTACTTCTAATTCCATTAGCTCTCAATAGAGAGCCAATGCAAACACAATTAAGAACGGCTCATTATGAGGGCATCAACATGCCTTGTAGTCTGGCCAGAACTGAAAGTGGCGTCTCCAGTATCTCTCCTTTAAATAAGAGATTTTATTTTCTCAGTCAAGTGGCTTGTACATGCGTGGATCAGCAAGAGAAGTCAGTTTTTTAAAAAGTGTGTGTTTAATTTGTTTAGTGCTATTTAAAATCTGCACACCAGCTCATGCAGTACAGGGAAGATATATTTAAAATCCATAAGTGGAAGGTAAATGCTTCTGTGTCAGATAGTTAAAAAGGAAGATGATTGAAGACTAGTATGTCAGTTCAATTAAAAATACATATGTTTTGGTATATGGGAACACATAATAAATCATTCAAACATTACGATACATTACAATTCTCCTTGACTACCCTACCTGTTCATTGTCCCCTACTCAGAGGTAAACAGTGTCTTCACTGTTTTATACTATGCTTTTATATTTACCCATGGAAGTTATCCTTAAAACTACACGTGGTAGTACAGTATACATTATACAACTTTCTGCTTTTATCAGAACAACACATCTTTTTAAATTGAAATATATTTGACATATAACATGTAAATTTGAGTACAACGTGTTAATTTGGTATGTTTTTGTATATTGTAATATCATAGACACTGTCGTAATCATTAGCACCTCTGTCACATCACATAATTATCACTTCTTTTTTTAAAGATTTTATTTATTTTTAGATGGGAAGGGAGGGAGAAAGAGAGAGAGAAGCTTCAGTGTATGGCTGCCTCTCGCACGCCCCCTACTGGGGACCTGGCCGGCAACCCAGGCGTGTGCCCTGACTGGGAATCAATCTGGCGACACTTTAGTTCACAGGTTGGCACTCAATCCACTGAGCCATACCAACCAGGGCTAATCATCACTGCTTTTTAGTGGTTTAAATATTTAATTTCTAATCTCATAAGTTTGATTAGAACAATACATCTTGAAGATCATTACAAAGCATCACCTTTATACTTGTATGTCTTTTTTATTGCTACATAGATCTGGTATTTTAGATGTAGCATACATCCCCTCATTCCCTTGTGGTTGGGCGTTTAGACCGTAGCCAGTGCTTTGGTTTTGGCTTTGTTTTGGGGGCATGACAGACTATGATGCAATTGTTTGGTGTGTCTTGCTGTACATGGGTGAGTGTTTCAGCATGATAGATGGTGAGAAGTAACATTTGAGACATAGAGTGTGCACACTTAAAATTTTAATAGCTCCTTCCAAATTGCCTTCTAAAGTGGCTGTACTAATGTCCCTCCCAGCAGTTTGTGGCTGTTTCAGCATATTTTATTACATGACATTCTTTCTATGTTTTTAGGCAGCCTTTAAAGTTTAGCTTTTATGTACGTTTTTATTTTATGACACATGTTCTGCGGCTACATTTAGTACATGTGTGTATTTAATAATGGTTTGAATTTGAAATAATGGTAAATATAAAATCACTCTTATTCCATTGAAGCAGCAGAAGTACCCTCAGAAATTGTGTCACTCTTAACTCTATTTTAGTGATCTGTTTTACGTAGTAAGATGCTACCTGTTGATTTTTATGTACAGTTGGCATTGTATGTGGCCACCAAGCATTTGTCCTCCCTCTACTTTTCTTATTAGCAGAACCTCTTTTTTCTTTTTATTCTTCAGAAGAGTGACCCCAATTCAGGAGTAACTCATTGAAATTCTCTTCCTTGCCACTTGAGCTAAGTGCAAGCATATGATGTAGTTCTAGTCTACAGGATAAGGCAAGACCCTTGTTGAAGGACTTCTGAGAAGGATTTCCTCTTTTAAAAAAGACACAGGGAGAGAATAACTCTCTCTTCTTGTGCATCATTTCTCTCTGTGACACCAGTATAGTGGGTATCATGCTCTGGTAACAGCTGCTGTCTGCTGATAGAACAACACGATGAGGCAACAGGGAAATAAAGATGTTTTGTCCTTGGTCTGGCAGAGCAGTTAGGCATGTTCTCAGCTGCACGGAGGAGAACTTCAGCTGACGCGGCTTCAGCTGGAGTTTTCTTTCCTCATTGATCTTGGCTCAGCTCCTCAGTGATGTCATTGAGGCCGAGGCTATGTCCCTGTGCTGACTTCTCCTGACGCCTTTACTTCTGGTCTCAGCCCTGGAGAGGAGCCCCATGTGGAAGGAAGCAGAGGAGCCTCGCGGAGGCCGGCCTCCCTCCTCTCACTGGCAGCACTGGGTCAGCGGCGTCTCTGGCCCCAGACTAACTGGGAAGTCAGATATCAAGTACAGGGGAAGACAGTTTCCAGGACTGACTTATTACACCGGTCATGATTTATCTCCTAGCGCAGTCTTGGCACTAGTCACGTAACAAATTATTTTTCAGCTTGAGCCATTTTGAGTTGGGATTATTTATTTATTTATCTAGCCATTTGTAGCCAATAGAGCACTAACAGTTATATTTAAACAAATGGGAATATGATGACAAAATTACTGGGTTTCTTTAAGGCATGAACCTAGTTATGTGTTCCTTTGGTGGCTATCTGCTTTTGCACCTTTCCCAACATTTTTTGTTAATGTATTTTTTGGGGAGAGGCTTCCTGTCCTACCTCAGTGTATGTTGCTTTGCAGCAGTGCTATAAGTGAGGGCACTTACCCCAGGCCTAGGGCAGAATTAGCATCTGAGGTTCACTGAACCAGCCAGAAGCCACTGTGGGTCTTGGGCTGGAACTGTGAGGAGAGGATGAAACAGAGGACAGTGGAAAGAGAAAAGTTTCATGATCTCATCTTTTGAGCTGTTTCTCTCTGGACACTTCCTTTTTTGCTTATGTCTTTAAGTTGTGTTTCTAGTATTTGCTATTGAATGCCTAACTCATACGGCATTGAGGCCGAACTCTTTGTTATTCTCAAGTCTTGGTTGGCTCGAAGCGTTGTTTTGGGCTCTTTGGGAGGAGATAGCAGTAGAATCCTGTGGGGACAGACAGCCCACTTGTCTCTTTTGTCTAAGCTGTGAGTGTCCGGGTGAGTCCTCAGGTCAGATGTAAGGGAGGATGATGGCGTGAAGCCAGGAGCCTCAGGTGCATCGCACAGCCGGGCACGTCTCTCCTTGTCACCGGACACTCCTGCTGGTGGTGCGGTGCTGGATAGCAATCACTGTGTTGGTGAAAACAGTGGGAATTACTGAGCATCTCTGTGTGCCAGGTGCTGTGCATAGCACTTCGTACTCATCACCTTCATAACAGCGTGTGAGGTGAGTGATATCAGTATCACCTTTTTACAGAGGAAAATGAAATTAAGAAACTTGGTCAAGATCATGCGGTCAATGGCAGTAGTGGGACTTGAGCTCGAGTAGTCTGACTCTTGGATTGTGTATAACCCTCATGTATTTCCCGTGGGCCTGAGTGGCCTCTACCGTGTCCTAGGTCCTTCCTGGCATTGATGCGCTGCCAGTTTTGGCCCCTAGCTCACCCACCCACCATCCAGAAGTGCACCGTTTCTATTTCTATTAGCGTTGGCCTATGAAACTCTGCCCCCTTTGAGGCTGATAGAAAATCCACTTCCTCATCCGCCTTTCTCCGGTCACTTTATTTGGAAGTAACATATTCATTGGGAACTCACCAGCATGTATTGTCTGTATCATCAGTTTTTTTATCTTTTTGGGATTGTGCACTCTCTGGATAAGCTTTATTTTCCCTGCAGAAAAATACATATAGGCATGTAAATTTGCAGAGTTTCATGGGCTTGTAAGTGTTCTGGAAACATTGTTTTTACATGCCTGGCATTTAATGGTCATGGACAGAGCAGATGTACAATATCATGGGGATGAGCGAAATGTTTCTGTGGTGTAAATGTCTTTCACGTGTTTAAGGTTTTTTCCTAATCCCCTGGAAGGCACCCTTAGTCTCAGTCTTCCACTCAATGTATTTGTATATTATGATGTAACTAACATAGTTATTTGTCGTATAAGTTATAGAGTTTTGTTGATGGTGGCAGTTGAAAAAGACCCTTCTGCTTTATTTTTTGCCAAATCATCCTGTTTCAAGTAGTAACTGCAGTCTCCAGGAATTTTCTTTCTTTTTTTTTTTTTTAAGATTTTATTTATTTTTAGAGAGAGGGGAAGGAAGGGAGTAAGAGCGGGAGAGAAACATCAGTGTATGGTTGCCTCTTATGTGGCCCCTACTGGAGACCTGGCCTGCAATCCAGGCATGTGCCCTGACTGAGAATTGAACTGGTGACCCTTTGGTTCTCAGCCTGCACTCAATCCATTGAACTACACCAGCCAGGGCTTGGACCAGGAATTTCCTTTAAGGAAAGTTAACTGAAATTAGAGACATTATTAGAAATAAAGCTTTAAGTATAGGTAACAAGTTTTCTCAAAGCTAATAGACTCAAGAAATGAGTTTGTTCTATAGACCTATCACATTATTAACAATGCCTCTTTTATAAAGAAAGTAGGAGTCTTGGCTACATGTTGCCTTGAAACTTATATAGAACTTCTAATTCTACTCTTTTATCAGTTTAAGTTGATTTGCACATATGAAATCTGAAAATGAGCTTTTTTTTTTTTGAAAGACCAACTGCTGAAATTTGGTTGCATATGCGAATACAATTTTTTGTGTTTGGATTATTAGTGCTAAGACTTAAAAATCTTGAGACTGTTTGCTGTTGAAAACTGACTTCCTTTATCTCAGAAATTACTTGATGTGAAAAACATGCTATTCAAAGTAGTTTCCATGATTTTCTGAGACATGTTAGCGCCTTTCAAACAAACTTAAGACTTCATTTAATATGATTTTCGCTCTTGTGAACTAAAATATGTGCTTGGACAAGGCGGTACCTTGGTCCAGAATTCTTTTGTTGGGGTTCACTGTTGCAGAACAAGCTTCCCTACTGAGTGGCTGCTTTGCCCTGCGGCTGGATAGTGTGTGAGGCTGGCAGGGTCAAAGGTCAGTGTCGGGAGCTGGGGAGCAGGCAGCTGTTCTGTTAGGATGTTCAGGTAGCACCACAGCATTGCCAGGAGGACCTCAAAGGGAATTGCACCTCTGAGGCCCAAAGGTGCATACAGTAGTCCCCCATTATCCACAGTCTCCCTTTCCGTGGTTGTGGTTACCTGGGCTCAACCACAGTCCAAAAATATTAAATGGGAACTTCCAGAACACAGTCCATGAGTGTGCAGTTGCATGCTGCTCTGTACCTCTGTGATGAACTTGCTGTCCCACTCTGTCCTCCCTGGGAGGTGACTCATCCTGTTGTCCAGGACACATTGTAGACGTTCCCGCCTGTTAGTCACTTAGCAGCCCTCTTAGTTTTGAGATCGACTGTATCACAGTGCTTGTGTTCAAGGCTCCCTTGTTTTACCCCATAATGGCCCTGAGCACAAGAGTAGAGATGCTGGCGATTCCGATATGCCGAAGAGAAGCTGTCAAGTGCTTCCTGTAAGTGAAATGTATGTCTGTATAGGAAGACACACAGTATACGGAGGGTTTGGTACTGTCCACTGTGGGCTTTGAACCCTGCTGCCTTCTCTTGTAGTCACTTCTGCTAGTCTTGACTGTGGAACTTTTTATTTATTTTATAGCACGTATGAGTTTAAAGACATCACAAAGCATCCATTTGGGTCTCCCGAGTATGCCCCTTGATGTAGCTGTCCTTCGGAAACAGACCTCAGCATTTAACTTGAGAGCCATGTGGGATGGAGGGAGGCACAAGGGGACTCCACTGTGGTTGGGACTACTGACTGTCCTCATGTTTATGAGGCCACTGCTTTTGTTGTGTGTAAAGCAACTTGTTTTTCTGAGTTCCCAAGCTTTTATACACTGAGGGAAAACCCAGAGCATCAACATTTTACCTCTGACTAGATTCCATCTCACTTCCAACCCATTGTCAAAGGAACTCGAACAACTTTAAGGTGTAATATTATGTACATTGAAAATCATTGCTATAAGTTTTTTTTTTTTTTTTTTTGCTTTTTTTTGCTTATGGACCAGATGAGGTGCTTTTGCCTTCTAATCTGTTTCAGAGCTGATCTGTACGAACACTTTCTTTTACTTTTGGTTGTTTGTATCAGGTGGTGTTGTATTTAGAGGTGATGTTCACTGTTAAGAGAGAGACTGTGGCAGATTCATCTCTGTTCCTAACTTTAATTCACGCTGTGGCTTGCATTCAGTGAACGGATGCATGTATTGCTTGAGCGTTTACCAACTGTCAGGCGTGGTGCCGGTTTCGGAGGTACAAAGTTAAATAAGGTACTGTTGTTCTTTATAAGACGGGAGAGAGAGTTAAAGAAGAGGAACGAATTTTTGAACAGTTTGGAGCGTTACAGGCCCATGTGCAGGGTGCAGGGAAGCACTGTGGTGTGTTTTATCCGACCTTGGGGCACCAGGTCTGTGAGGAGGTCCTGTCTCAGATGTTACGGAAGTGG
Organism: Tonatia bakeri; assembly: GCA_004024845.1. Classification (NCBI taxonomy): domain Eukaryota; kingdom Metazoa; phylum Chordata; class Mammalia; order Chiroptera; family Phyllostomidae; genus Tonatia; species Tonatia bakeri. Next base: position 104,807 of record PVIA01001542.1, read on the forward strand.
CGCAGGTCAGCAGATGAAGGTGCAGTCACGGAACACAGAGGGGCAATAAACAGCATGACTCATGACAGGGAATACAGGCCCTGGGGACAGGATGCTAGGCTGCTGGTGGCAAGAGACTGTGAAGAAGACGGGGGCACTGATGATGGAGGATTTGGGCCAGGCCTGTAGAGTTGACCTGAAGTGGGCGAGGTCAATGTGCAGAACAAATAGGTGACTCTGCAGGCATTTGAGTAGACATTTAGAACACCCGTTGTGATGGATGGACATTGTGGTGGCAACTATCATTTTGTTGTTTTGAAATTCTGTGATGATGATTGATAACATCAGTTAATCACGGTCTTAGCAAATGGGAATGAGGCAGTGGTGACAGCTCCTTCTCTCTGGGGAATGAAGTGTTTTGGTTGCAGGAGGGGAAAGAGAGGGGAAGGAAAGGAGGAGAGAAGGTACAGACTGTTTTCTTCTCCAGGCTGGAGGGAGGAGGACATGGAGGAACATGCATGTGTAGGTTGTGATTTGTAGGTGGGACTGGGCGGGTGGGAATGGAGGGCTGTGAGAAAGTCAGAGGGACTTGCATTCCTGCAGCTCTTTGCTGCTTTGTGGAGCCCCTTCAGCTGTGTTACTAATTTTGAGCTTGCCAGATCTCTGTTTACGAAGCAGAACAGTAATACTTCTCTTTGAGTTCAGAGAAGTTAAGGAAATTGCTTAAAAATATGCAATTAGGAATCGAAAGGTATGGCATAAACCTCAGTTTCTGGCTCTAGAACTCATGTACTTTCTACATTAATGCACTTCTGTCCTGCTGGGTGGCCGTCCAGAGTCCCGGCCCTTTTCCTCCCAGCTTCACGAGCAGCTTCCTTCAGCGGAGGGAGTACTGTGTGGACAGACCCCCCACAGCGCACCAACCTGCCTCCATCTGAGGGGGTGGTGTGGGGCTCACTCTCTGTAAGTAGTCATTTTGGTTACATGATGGAAATTTGGTTTGTGCTTGTGCCTAAGGTTTAGAAATAGCCTTCTAATCAAGTGACAAAGTTGATTCAGGGGTGAGTGTTGCTGGAACGGTGCCTAGAGAACTAACACCTTTGTCTTTTTTCCCCTGCTCAGTATTTCCTTGCCACGTACTTAGGGCTGATAAAAATCTGTTCTGTTTTTGGTCACTGCAGTATTTTAATTCTGGAAAACTCTTTTGAGGTGAGAATATGAGTGTTCATATTTTTGTTTATACAAAGGTTATTCGATGAGCATGTGCAAAAAATGGTAACATCTAAGTTAGGTCTGTGGTCTCGTTAATTGTGCTGTGCCCATCAGCTTCCTGCTTCTGATGACGTGCTGTAGATTGGCAAGACCTCACCATGGGGAAGGTGGGCGATGGGTACTCTGATCTCTGTACTATTTTTTCAAGTTTTTGTGGGTCTATAATTATTTTAAAATAAAAAGTGAAAAAAAGGTAGAGCGGATGTGTCAGTGAAGTAAATATGAAGAAATCAGATACTTTTACCACTTTGGAGCAGTTTGCCAGAACTAAGTCATAGTGCAAACAACATGCTCATAGTTCGTTCACTCACCAGTTCTTTACTGAGTTCTCAGCGTCAGGCATTGTCCTTGGTGTGGAATAACGAAGGTGGGCCTTTCTGCATGGGCTGAGCCAGGAAGAGCACCCTGCCCCCACTCCATCCCATTTGCTCCCATGCTGTAGAGCTGGGGCTCTTCACCTGAGGTCCATGGGTTTCACGGGTAACATTTGTGTGCATGTGCTTTCTGTGAAACGAGTCCTTAGTGTTCATCAGATTTCCGAAGGTTAAGGTCTGGTGCCTTGGATTATTGCTTCTCTTGTGTGGATTTCAAAAAGAAATTTCAGTGTATAGGGACATCCTGGAGGCAGTTAGTGTCCTGCTCAGTCATCTTTGGGGAACTGTGTAAGATGTCGAGCAAACCTCTCTGTATTTCTCATTAGTTGACAGAACAGGAGAGGCGTCAGAGTCTTAGACAAAGTTTGACTTGCTACACTGAACTATTTGGTGCTGTTGAGTTGGTCAGTACAACTGTGATTTTTGGGCTGGTCAACTCATTTAGCAAAGCATACACTGATAAAGAAACTTAGACAGTCCTGAGGGAGCTTGTGTTCAGTGCCCGATCCTGAACACTGTTGGCCTGGAACAGCTTTTTATTGCCCTCTGTTCCAGGCGACTGACTTGCCTACATGTCTCTGCTCTTCAGAGTCTGTGTGGTCTTCCAGATTAGTCCCGGGTGCAGCTTAGAATTCATGACACGTTTTACACGTTCTCTCTTCTACATGTGGTTGGTACAGTCGTGCAGTTTTCTCTCAGAGAAAAATTAAAATCGATCTGGAATTCGTATTGAACTGCTTTGCCCCTCAGCCAGCTTTTGCTGTGTTCCTTGGTAGTGTTTAGTATGTATGCCATGTTTCCATTTTAAAGGGGTGAGATGTTCATAGACTCAGATTCAAAGTGAGAAAATGGAACTTTGGACTAAAATAGATGTGATTATACCTGTAAGAATTTATAATGATGACTGTTAAGTTGACCTCCCATCTTCAGACTGTAGGCCACCCGAGGGCAGGGGCGCCATGCCCGCTCACCTTCTTCCTCAGCTGCTCGTGTGGGGTCTGGCACACGGGTGTCCAGTGACTCTCGGGGGAGAGACCTTCTCACATAAGCACTGTGTCTGCTGTGCAGGTCCCGCCACGCTTCATCTGAACACTGGTCACTGCATCCTGGGGGTCAGAGCACTGACTGGTGTTTTGTTTTTAAAATGCTCAAAGTCCTCAAATGGTTTCCCCTATAAATTATTGTTCTTCTTTCAGCAAAGCATTTCATTTCAAAAGCTTAAAACTAATCATTACATTTTGGCTACTTGCTTAAGTAGCTGAGTTTGAGAGTGGAAGGCATCATCTTTCCTCTTTTCATCAAAGGAAACAAAGGCCAGCAAATAACACTGTGAGCCGAGTTAATTTTTGTTCGTGTTGGCAATTTCTTTGTTTTTTTTTTGGAGGGATTTCTCTGTGCTTCACGTGCTTTACCATGAAGATGTGCATAGTCTTGGAAGGAATTCTGCTTTAATTTCTCACAGCACAACAGTGTCTTGAATGCACGGATTCTTAATACATCTGACGATGAGGGTGCATTCTGAATGTTCATGCACACTGATGATGAAAGGGACAAAGAGCACGCCCTACTCAGTTCAAGTGCATTCTCTCTCCTACATTATTCATGGGAAATGATCAGTGCTGCCCCAAATGTTGGAAAAAATCTAAGAGTAGATTGAATAAATATTTTAAAATAATTCAATCAACATGCAGAAATCATTTGCATTTCTATGGAAGCTGAAACTTTAAATGCAATGTCCTTAATTGCTCTGAAGAAAATGAAATAATAAATGTAAACATGTATAGGATCTGCGTGGTGAAAATTATAAAACACGATGAAAGAAACCAAAGATCCAGATACCTGCCATGAAACGTGCTGTGACTTGAGAGACAGACCGTGTCTGTGGGTTGGAAGACTCACTGCAGTGAAGATGTCAGTTCTCCAGATTGACCTTAGATTTAACATAATTTGTGTCAAAGTCTCAGCAAATTTTTTATAGAAAAGACACATTCTAAAATTCATCTGAAAAGGGAAAGGCCATAGAATAGCCAAAAAAACTTTGAAAAATACAAATAAAGTGTGGGAATAATCACTCTTCCTGACATTGGGGCCAATATAACTCCAGTATTCAGGGCATTGCGGTGCTGGAAATGGGTGGACATCCATCAGTGGAACAGGATAGAAACGTCAGGGGTAGACCCACCACATATGCTTAATTTCTGACAAAGGAGAAGAGCAGTTGAAATCAGAAGAGAGTCTTTTCAGTAAATGATGCTAGAGTAATTGGACATCTATAGGAAAAAAAGAACCAAGCTCTAAACCTTATACCTTATACAAAAATTAGCTCAAAATGCATCGTGGACTGAATGTAAAACACCAAACTATAAAACTCCTAGGGTAAAGACACGGGGGAAAATCTTCAGCACCTAGGACTAGGTAATGATATGCACAGACACTAAAGAGGATGGATATACAGAAGCCAAATAGACATATGAAAAGACGTCCAACAGTGTTAGCCATTAGAGAAATGCAAATTAAAACCATAATGAGGTCCCATTACATACTACTCAGAGTAGCTAAAATAAAAAAAATCACACCAAATGCTAGTGTGGGTGTGGGGAAACTGGATCACTCCTATATTGCCAATATTGACACTCTGGAAAATGGTTTGGCACTTCCATTTAAAACTAAATATGGACTTGCCATATGACCCAACAGTTGCACTCTTACACATATATTCCAGAGAGAGGAAAACTTGCATACAGTTGTTAATAGCAGTTTTATTTGTACTAGCCAAAAACTGTGAAGTATCCATATATCCTTCAGTGGTTGAACAAACGATGGCATATCCATACTGTGGAATAATACTCAGTAATAAAACGAAATGAATTACTGATACATAAAACAGAAATGAACCTCAAATGAACCTTTGGAAGAACCTCAAAGAAATGCTGAGTGAAAAAAATAATATTCATGAAATAACATAATTACAGAGTTGGGGAACAGATTAGTGGTTGCTGGGTTAGGGATGGGGTGGTTGTGGCTATAAAGGTCTTATGGTGACGAAGTATTGATTGTGGGGACGGCTGTACAGAGTGACGCGTGGTGAAACCGCACAGAACTGCACACGCACACAGCTCCACATGTAACTGGCGGGATCTGAATAAGACGCGTGGACTGTTCTGTTGTCAGTTTCCGGGTGTTGCTACTGCGCGGTAGTGATGTATGATGCTGATATTGAGAGAAGCTGGTGAAGGGCGCATGGGACTCTCCCGTACATTTCTTCTCTCCTTCTTGTCAATTGATAATGACTTTTCAATAACAAGTTTTTTAAAAATAAATCTGATGCTTTAGCTTTACATTTTGGAAAAAAATCAGTTCAATTCTTACTTATGTTTCAGTATATACACGTTGCTATCTCATAGTTGAAGGAATAATGACACATTTATTGCACTTTAAGGGTTTGTGATCTAATAGATCTTATGAAAAAGTTAAAGAATACACATTTTCTTCTTTTTAACCTCAGTTTTGTTTCTGTTGTTAAAATAAATGAATTCCAGAGTTCTTATTGTGCTGTTGCCTGATTTAAGAAACGCCCTTGGTCGGTATTAGTCATCAGTTCCTACGTATCAAAGGGTAACGTCTTAAAGAACAGTGTCCCTCACGTGCGTTTCCCCGCATGGCAGGTGCGCTTGAGCAACAACAGCATGCCTCCCGGGAGGGAGCTGAATGCGCGACAAAAGGTCACAGTGTTTTCCAACAGACTGCAAAGAATGTTTTGCATTTCCTTAACAACCCAGGTGTTGGTTTAGCTGGAGACTGGGCATACAGAAAGCAAGAGGATGTAACATATTTTTGAAATAACAGTGGTTATGGTTGCTGTGTTAGAAGGGAGGGGTTAAAATCAGGTGAAAGGATATAATGAAAAGATGCCTAACAGTCCTGCTGAGGTTCGCTTTAGACCCAAGTTCCGGGATAGGTGGTTTGGATGTATAAAGAAACCAGGTCATTGAAATTCTGTCCTGTGCGTGTAATCTCTTGAAAGGTAAATAAAGACATGATGTTGGAATAGAATTCTTTGTCTTCTATCGAATTTAATGTTTTCCTAGTTATTATGCCAAAATACTCTCAGATGGTTAACAAATGATTTAAAAATGGAGGCAGCTTTTTCCAAAGGTAATTGTATTGTGATAGACAGCGGTACATGCAGCCATACCATGTTACAGAATTACATTGCCATTTTTTTTTGTGGGATGAATTTTTCTAAAAGCATTTTAAAATATTGGAGTTTAGGATTATCATAAAACATAATTTTGCCTCTCACAAATTAAAGTTTTTGATCCTCATACTTGCCAAATATATGAATTGTAACGAGGATATTAAGATCTAAGTGTCTGAATTCTGTGTTTACTAAAACCATTAAGATAAGAAAATTTTAATTAAAATTCTGGATTTATAAAGGCACCAAAAATTATTTTTCCATTTAAATTTACTGTAATTAATAAGAAACAAATGGCCTGAACCCAAGAAAGCATGAATTGCAGTTGATTTTGCTTAGCAATATTCCCTTTTGATTAAAAAGTGAGAGTTTAAAACCATTTGGGAAAAAAGTTCTCAGGATTTGATCACCGAGCCACCTAGAGTTTAATGACCCCCTATAGTGCTGGGAAGCACTGTTAAATTCTTGCACTCGGCTTTGCTAATTCAAGTCGGAAGAAGGCGGCAAGAGAACATCAAAACACCTCTGTATTACTTCATTTAAAATTTACTATCGTTTCGTCTGAGTATCCAGAGTATTTCATTTTGAATTCTTTCAGAACCAATCAATGGGAATGACATGCAGCTGACACTGGAAAGTTGCTTTCTGGTTTCTTCTACAGGTACTACTAACCTGACCCAGCCTGAGACCTGCCTTGAGATCAAATTGGACCAAACCGAACCTCTGTCATTTGATAATCTCAAGGTATCTCAAGTACTCGACGAGAGACTGGAGGTTTCTCGGGTATCCAGGTTACACACTTGGTTAGATAAGCCCATTTTAATTTCATTAGCACCATTATTTCTGCATTTATTATTAAAGAAAAAAAACTTTAAAGAGTTCCAAAATCTCTTTCATATATTACAGGTGACTATAAAATACCATACTGTGTAGAATTTGTTTTGAAAACAGTATGACAGAATTCAGAACAATTAGGTAGCTCAGAATGTTTTATTAGGTTATAGCGTGTCCCTGTGTTGAGAGGTAAACAAATCTGATCCTAGTTTTACAGCTGGATAAACTTGAACACACAGAGAGTGGGCAAGCTGCTGCTGATCCAACAGGATGTGATGGGAAAGCTGGACTCTGAGCTCTGAACTTTGACTCCTGCACCTTTCACAATCGAGTGAAAACACAAGTGTGACCTGAATTGAAAAGAAATGTGTAGAAGGTCATTTACTATAATTTCATCTTCATTACAGTGCTTAGTGTGTGAAGATGCTGTCCTCCTAGAAGGAGAGAGGCAGGCTTTACCACTGGTGGAATCCTGTAGTTTCCCCCACCCAACCACAAGAAAAAGCTGCCATCCTTTCAGTCTGTCCAGACAAATCTGGATCGTTAACATTGCGGAGAGAGGGTCCACGTGCAGGGATTTTTTTTAAGCAGAACTTAGAAAGACAGATGATCTTTAGCTGGTTTCTCCCTGTGCTGGCCATTAGCAGTCACCAACAGGCTCAGAAGAGTAGGGCAGGCAGGCAGCTACGCTGAAGGGTCAGAAAAATGAAGAGATGGTCCTCATTAGAGGATTTGAGGTATGTGATCAATGATTCACTAGCTTAATGAAAGAAACACTATTTTGTTTCTGTATCTGGAGTTGGAAAACAAAGAAATAGGGATTCTTGTTTTTTTTTAAGATTTTATTTATTTATTCTCAGAGAGGGAAGGGAGGGATGGAGAGAGAGAGAGAAACATCAATGTGCAGTTGCTGGGGGCCACGGCCTGCAACCCAGCCATGTGCCCTGACTGGGAATCGAACCTGCGATGCCTGGTTCGTAGCCCACGCTCAATCCACTGAGCTACACCAGCCAGGGCAAGAAATAGGGATTCTTAAGTTTATATTAGATTTTCACATTATTAGAAATGTTGTCTGTTATCCCTTGACTTTTGGTTACAAATCTGCATTTCTCTTCATTGTCTTATGTGTGTGACCCAAGATGACCTATTGGGAAACCTAGTAGATACCTTTATATTTAAGTGTAACTTTGTCAAATCGATACAATTATGTACTATGTGTTATATAAGAGAACAATTTTATATATCTTTGATTTCTTTTAAACTTTTAATTGAAAGATAACATGCATACAGGGAAGTACACATACTTAATTGCATTTTAACTTATGGATGCTTTTGATCTTTTGAACAGTTTCACAGTAGACTTGGTTTGTTGAGCTTTTTGCACTGACTTTAATGGATCATTCTGTTCATTTCTGGGTTTCCCTAACGTTCATTTGCTAATGGAAGCAAGGAGGGCAATGTTGACGTAAAATCCCAACACAGAAAGGAAATGTCATTGACATAGGGCCTTCTAGAAGTGCATATTAATGGTGGGGGTGGGGGTGGAATCCTGTGCACTGGAAACTTTTTTTGAGGGGTTTTTATTTTTTATTTTTGAGCTTAACTCATGCAAGGTAGGAATGATTTGCTGCTGCTTCCCCTAGACGCTGTTTTAAAGGGTCATCTCACTGAAGCTTTGAGAACCTCCTCTTCCCCCTGTCACCTTGAATCTGGCACCCTTAGGAGCTGCTCTGCAAACATACATTAATTGCAGTGAACTCTTCGGGATATCCTTTTGTGGTGCAGATTCTTTCAAGAGCGTTAGATATCTCGCCAATTTTATGTCACCCCTTTATAATCAGGAGCATTTTAACACACAAAATACTGTTTGGTTTCTTCACTTGCTTTTAAATATGTCATGATAATTCAGCAATCCACTTAGTCCATCAAAATCCTGTTTTTACTTGTCCACATAATCCTTTTAGTCTATTTTTAGATTTATTACTGCTTTTCATTAGTTGATGAAAAAGCTTTCATTTAAAAAATGATTTCCACATGACCCTGGAGGCTTCCCATTATAGTTTAACAAAAGTGGAGATGCTGCATTGTTTGCTGAAAGCAAAGCAGAGTCCGAGCTGGCCTGTCAGGGAAGCCTGGACTGGGAGCTGGGGGAGCCTCAGGGTTGGTGATTTACCTCTTCATTTTACAGCCAGTGCCCAGAGCTTCCGCAGCTTATTTTTGCTTTCTCCACTGGTCAGATGGTGTCCCTTCTGATTCCTCGGTCCTGTATTTTGGCCTTCATCAGATTAACCCTTGAATACCTGAAGACTTCCAGGCTTTTGCCAGAGAAATGGCTTTCTACTTGCTTTCAGTAGAGCTGCAAAGGAAGAGGTACTTTTGCCTGAATATTTTTGGTTTAAGCTTTCAAAGAGAAGTATATGGCCTTCCGCCCCTCCCTTTTTTGGGAAGAAGGTGCTGTTAAAAAGGAAAGAGACCCAGAAACGCCACCATGCTGTCAATAAGGAGCAGAAAGGTGGACCATGCGGGGACTCTGCCATGTCATTGCACAGATAGATCTTGGAGCACGAGCGTGTGCCGAGGTTGGGCGGCGGGCAGTCCGGGACCTCGGCTGCCTCTGCGCTTCGTTTCTCTTACCTGCCCATTTCTCAGCTGTCTCTTCACGCTGGACTCTTCTTACCCTCTTAACGTGCATGGGCACCTTTTCTGCTGATTAAAGAAATTCAGAAAAGAAAGAGGGAGAGATTCTTTTTATAATCTATTCCAGGGTTTCCTATTATAGTGTAGTTGCCTCTTGAAAACATTAAAAAAATATGTCTTCAATTTTAACTCCCTTTTTCCTCCTCCTCCCCTATTCTGACATGCTCTGCTTAAGGCCTGTATGTATGAGATAGGTTGAATAAATATAATTTAGGAAGAGAACTGGTTTTCAAAAATCACTTTATCTCACATATGTGATGGACCTACTTATGGGACGTGCCTGCTCACCACTGCAGAGGCCTCTGCCCTGTGCTGGGTATTTTACAGCAGTCTTGGCTTTAACACAGTGGGCATTTCTGGTTTTGACTTTCTCAGGGGACCTCCACAGGGTCAAGACATGTAATGAAATGTTGAGTCCTGAAGGAGGGTCACGTGCTGGGTGGGCTGTGTGAAGGCACTGAGACTTAGCTCCTGCGTGAACCAGCGGGCACCCAGTCCCAGCCATCTGACTTTGAATGAGGTTTGCGGAATATTCTTTGTTTTAAGAACTGTATTTCTCTCAAAATAATGCATTTTTATTTCTTTGTAAAAATGGCCTACGAGAAGAAAGAAAAAGGCCACCTGCAAATGCTGCCAATCTGCCTGTAAACTTGGGGACTCATGGAAATCTTGCCCTGTAGCCCTTATCTTATTAATGTCAACGTGTCCGATTTACAGGACACGCACAATCAATTACTTGTCTGTTGACCTCATCTTCCTCGGAAGCAGAGCAGTGGTTTGGGCTCTGGCGGCCGCTCCTTGGGAATCGTGTTGGATTCTGTCGGTCTGGCACGGGGCCCAACATCTGTGGAGTTAAGTGCTCCCTGGGTGATTCTGATGTACAGCCATGGTTAAAAGCCATTGAAACAGACTAGAGCATGTAGATCAAAGAGTTCAGGGGAAAACAGAGCTACTCTGATTCGTTCTGGAGGAACAGGTACAGGGACTGTTTTTGCCTGGAGCCAGGCAGTGGTCTCAGAAGCCCAGGGGGATTGGCTGTGCTGCTGGCTACAAGAAATTAAATTTTCAGGGCTTTAGCTCTGTTTAGACTTCTCCCAATTCCCATTTGACTTAATAGAGACTTCCTCCTTCTCCTGAAAACGTTGTGAATGGGAGACTGACTGTTCACTGCTGCTGAAGAACAAAAACGCAGGGTGCTTTCAGAAAAGCATCAGTCCTCCACTCTGTTGCTCGGAAGCTACTGGATCAGCATAGTGTGCTGCTCATATTTATTCCCAACCCCCTTCCAGAAAATAAATGTGATCAAATACACTGAAATTTCCATCCTTGGAAATTTACAGCCTCATTAGCATATCAAAGGCTGGGAAAGTCCTGTGGTTAACAAAACAAAAAACCTTTTAAAAACTTTGTTTGAGTTAAGCAAGCTTATTTGCATAGGAAGAGGCTTTTTACTCCCATACCTACAACTGAGCTGTTTTTTTCCCCCTTAAGACCATTTTGGGAAAGACTGGCCAAGTCAGTTTTTGATTCAGTAATTTTCTTAGGGTTAATTTCTGACAGCTGAACCTCTTTTTAAAATCCTCTTTGAAGTTGGACTGAATTAACAAATGGAAGGCTTGGCAAAGCAGTTTACTAATTCATAACTACATCCCTCTGCTTTCTTTGTGTTGCTAAGTACTATAATCTTTGACCTGAGAGGAAGAATACTGCTAACAAGTAAATATTTAAAAGGCCCCACGAAGTATAATGTGCATGAGTTTGTGCCTGGGGAGCTTGTCTGCTGGATGAAAGAAATGACTCACTTTTCATCTCCTAAATAGGCCGTTGTTTTACAGGAGGTTGAAAGGAAGTATTTTAAGTGCGAAGGGTGAGATTTCTTTTTATTTTTAGATTTAGTTAGCCGATGGCTTCGCTGATTTGAAGGTGGCGTGTTAAGTCGTACTTTCCAAGTGTGTCAGTACTGTGTGTGAGTGAGTTAGTGGCGCTGTGAATGAATGAACTCTGTGCTACCAAAGATGACTTGGGACAGTGCAAGGAAACGGAAACATGACTCACTGATGAACTTGAAGAGTATCAGGGGGGCCTCACTAACTTCAGAGCCAGCCCTGAGGTGTGGTGGAGGAGGCGGAGTCCAGATGGGGGCCTGGTGCCCAGGGTTCTAGTCCCCAGGGTACCACTGACCACCTCAGGGACAGTGGTCTCATCACCAAATGTCTGTGCATAATGGGAAGTGTGAGTTATCTGTTGCTAGGATAACTTCCAGCTTGAAGATTAAACGAGTCTTTGAATTCTAATTTTCTGGTTTGTGTGGAAGTGGGTGTGTATGGCTTAATGGCCTTCAGATGGGATTTATCAAGGATCCATGAAAGGAACCTTTATTTTTAAAATTTGAAGTGAACTGCTGTGACAGTTTGGCTGGGGGAATCCATAACAGAAAGTGAGGAAACAAGCAAACTTGGATATTTAATGCTGTGGGGAACTGATTTTATGTGGCTGAGCCATTTGCTGTATAGAATGGTGTATGCATAATTACTGTTGGGGAAAGGTTCGTTACTGTCTGTAGGCAAAAGTTTTGCTCTGTGTCTGGATTTCTTTTCAAAAGCTATAAAATGACTCCTAGGTACCCTGTTTGATATGCTCTGTTATTTCTAAAGAAAATATTGAGATCACCCTACTGCAATACCTCCACAGAGATTTTTTTCTTGAGAACAGCAACCTGCATACCTGATATCTTCCAATTTTTAGTTTTTGCACAAAACAATTTTAGTTTTGGCACTAAAATAATTTTTTAGCTTTTTATTGTATAAGAATAACCTTGTGTTGTAGTATTTTCGTTCGATGACCTTCTTTCACATAGGCTGGATTGACAGGTACCTCAAAGTATCAGTGATTTGCCCATCAGAAACTTCCTGTGTATTTTTCAAAAGTGATAATCTGGCTTATTTAGTTTAATGTTTTGGGGAGTGGGGGGTTGCACAATTTTCTTGTGGGTCATGATTAATTTGCTTTAGTTTTATTATGGCTATAGAAACACATTATTGTCATGAAATAATCGTAGAAAGAAACCAAAATATTTTCAAGTGATAACTTTCAAAGTTAAATCATATATGAAAGTGCCTATGATTGTATCCATTTTTTTCTGCACCTGAAGCTAGTGTAAGATTTACTACCAGTGTTTTTTTTCTCCTTGAAAAACTGGCAGCAATAGCCTCTTATCTAGTCCTTTTTCTAAGTATGAGGTGTTACAAATTCTCAAGTAAAAAAAAAAAGTTTTGACAAGAATGATTTCCATTGAGAGCCTCTTACAGTGCTACATGCTTGACTAATAGGGCCACAAGGTGGCAGTATTGCTATTCTTTTTGTGTGTGTGTGTGTTCTCTCTGGTTCAGAGAGGCTTGTCTAAGATTTGTCAGTAAATGTGTTGAAATCAAGATTGGAACCCAGCTCTGCCTGATTCAAATATTTGTGCTTCTCTCTCTTTCTCTCTCTCTCAGCATGTTATTTTTTGGTGGTGGTCGTAGGGAATAATAAAACCTTACTTCTTACATTATCTATTAAGTAAATATTTAGTGAACAGTCAGTCAAAAGTTTTCTTCTCAGTGAATTCCTCATCATAGGTGTGCAGGAGAAGGGGTAATCTGGGTGGCTAGACTTCCTAAATTACCCAAGACAAACTAAGGAGTTCTGTATGACCAGCTTCATGGTGCCGTGCAAGTTTTCAGGGCAGAGGGAGTAAATATATAAACAAATATATTCGGTTGTTCTCCACTGCGGGGGTCGGAACTGAAGGCCAGGAGCCTGGGTTTGATTTGCAGTTGGTGGCTCGTGAGGAGGGTGACAGGTCAGGCTGTGGTGAGTGATGTTGAGGCAGGGCATGTAGCCAGGATGAGGCACAGAGGGGGATCACGCGGAGGCCGGCTGCTGCTGGAGCTCTCTTGGGGGGAGAGAGATATCTTCACTGTTCTCAGGTTTGTTTCAAGGGAGGTTATTGTTGAGTTTGAGTGTGAAGGTGGGGAGTAAGGCTTCATGGATAATCTAAAGGTGTGGAACAGCCAGGACGATGTGAAAGGTGAGAACAGAAGTATGTGGGGAAAACGAGGACCCAGTAAGGGTGCTCACTCACACTGTTTGGCAGGCCATTTTCTCCATTTAGCAGGTGGTTAGGGTGGAATAGAAGGACTAGAGTGAACGCCAAGTTGCAAGGGGCCAAGGAAGTTAGTGCTGAGCCAGGACTGTCCAAACTCCAGACAGAATTTGTGCTGAGCAGAGAGACTGGTGGGAGGCATTTAGTTTGAAGTCGAGGGGATCAAAAGAAAAGGAATACCATGTCTAGAAAAAGAGATTGAAAATGCAAAGAAAGCCAGTTCTTTCATGCTGCATACAGCAATGGGGGGCAGGAATGAACCAGGAAGGGGGAGATGGGAGAAATGGGGTTTTGAGGAGAAGTGGAGGGTCTGTGCCTTGAGGGCCCCCAGGTGATCGGAAGTCTTTCTGGGCAGTGGGGGGACCTACCCTATGCTGATCAGCAAGAGGTTAATTAGTGATGTTCAGCTCCTGGTTGCTTACCTGACCAAGACTTGGGAAGTAGTTACTCACCTGTGGGCAGGTAACACCAGTGCCTATCTCACATCACACATTAGGTGGTAGAACCCATGCCCTCCAGGTAGTTAATGCGCAGTCACTGTGCATCACCCCTGATGTTGTCTGACAAGTCCCCCAGGTGACTGATTCCCTGTTCCTTTGTCTGAGACATTCTGTGCATCTGGGGTGAGGCACTGGTCCCTGTATCTTAATAAGCACCCCCAGATCACGTCACTGATCAGGCAAGTTTGGGAACAGGCCGGACAGTGCCCTCTGTAATACTTCTCTTTTAGCTCGTCACCCTTGCTGGCCTTCTGGATTTTACCCTGTAGGCTATTTTAGGGAGTGGATACTTGAATGTTTTTATTTTGCAAGGTACCTTTCAGGATCCTTTGCTGGTTCCTCACCCAGTGTTGGCCAGTGTTTGAATATAAGTACTCCTTGTGGTGATTCCCCCAGAATGGATTGTTCTGTTCTGCCACCTGCTGGTCAACTACAGGCAAAACTGCGTGTTTGAGGATGGCCCTGTGTCTGAGACAGGATTTCTCACACACAAGCCTCAATGGAGCATAGGTGAGGCAAAGCTCTTACTTCTGATAGAGGCATCTGCTCTAAGTTAAACCTTTTATACTTAACGTTGCAAATCTGACAAAGTTAATTTCCTCCAGTCTGGGTTTTTTTCCAGCCCAAGTGTGAAAATGTTGATAACAACATGTTTTGAGGGATCTGTTTGCTGTGTTAATCTCTCAAAGGCTGTTTTTTATGTGCCTCACGTCCATCCTGTGGACGAACGATGCTGGCGAGTCCAGGCAGCAGTGAGGACGGGTGGGATTCAGGCTCCAGAGAAGATGTGTAATCTTGGGAAATGACTTTACCTCTCTTAGGGCCCGTTGATTTTCAGTGTGGTGGCCGCACATCATCACCATTATTTCACACTATGCGTGACTCTGGGTCCTAACTTTGCCAGTGGCCTAGACCTGACATTTCTAAAAATTATAACAGTACCTGTTAGGCCACACGGGGGCAGAGTACTGATGTGTGGCTCCTGTAGCCGCGGAGCCCTCAGCAGGAGTAGTTCACGGCCAGCCTCGCGGGCTGTTTCCCAATCTGCAGAATGAAAGTGGACAGGTAATCTCCAAGATCTCCTTTGGGCCCAAGTTTCTGGAACTTAAACAAGCAATCAGCATGAAGTAGGACCTGGTTTTCCCAAGTCCTTACTGTGTAACTGGAAGGCAGTGTCTGTTTCCGGTCCTTGGGCGGTGTTCCAGGCTTTCAGATCCTGCCCGGTCCCCATTGACGCCCGTGTATGGAAAGCTCCTGAGGAGGCTAATTTCATGCTTTGTATCTGATGATGCTCTTTGAAGCATTTTTAAAAAATCAGAATTGGAAAAATGACAGGCTTCTTTGTTTTCCTTTTTTTCTTAAATATAATTGATTGAAACGTGGAACTAGCACTTAGCTTTAGCTATAAACAAAATGTAAACACTCTCAAAGATTCATGGTTCTTAATTGGGGGGATGGGGCGTACCTTACATAGACCAGTGCCTGACAAAAAATCGAAACCCGGTCTTCGCATGACTTACTAAGAATCTTTTGTGGAATATTAGTCAGTGGTCCTCCCATGGGTGAGAATCAGGGTACTGGGACATTTTCCACTGGGCCCGACCCATTGTCCTGTTGGGCAGTGCTAGGCCATCGAACCTTCGGGAACATATGTAAACACACGGTGCAATGCTATGCCTCGTTGGTAAGCACGTTGGTCTGTGAGAGAAGTGTGACAGGTGTGTTTGGGAATGATGAGCAGCAAATTCCCAAATAAGGGTTACCAACAGGAGGCTGGGACAGAAGGGAAGTTTATCTGTAACATTCTATTGTTAAAAAACTGAAGCAAATATAGCCAAAAGCTAACTATCAGATATGATGATTTCTCTTCTGTATGCTTAAAATAATTCTGAATGAAAATTAGACATTAAATGATCAAAAACTTTGGTGTAGGCTTAGGATACATATTATGGAAAAACAAAGGCCAAAATAAAAAAATAAAATGATTATTATACCCTGTTTGCAGTATCCACTGGTGATATTTTCAGTATATTATCCCAGTCTGTTACTGTTCATTCGGTGTTACACAGATGCTTGGGGTATAATGTTTGTATTTTTAGTGAAACTATGAGTAGAGATATGAACTCTGCATATTTACTTGAAATTGTAGTATAATGGTGTTGAAACTAGTGATCTTCAAACCTTAATGTACCTAAGACTCATCTGAAAGCTTGTTTAAATGTGGATTTCTAGGTTTCTTGCCAAAGGTGTGTAAGAAATAGGATTCTGGAATGAGCATTGTTCACAAGCCCTCCCCCACCCATTCCAAGGTGTTCTGTACAGGTGACCTGCGGACACATTTTGGGAAGGACTGGTTGGAACTGCTTGTGCTATGCAGTCCACCAACTCTGCACACGTGTTTACTCTTCCTGATCCAGGCTTGGAGAACTGTGGTGCACGGACCACATGCAGTCAGCCTACCACCTGGTTTGTAAATAAAGTTTTATTGAAACCCAGATACCCCAATTTGTTTGCATATTGTCTGGCTGCTTCTGTGCCACAGCAGCAGACTGAATATTGGATTACAGACCATAGAGTGGGCAAAGCCTCAAGTATTTACTGTCTGGCTCTTTCCAAAATGGTTGCTGACCTCTGCATGTAATCCAGCATTTTGTGTGGGAGAAGATCAAAGAAAGCTCAGTGAAGAAACTGGAGTATGTTTAACAGGGGAATTGATTGTGGTGGTGAAGGGCATATCGTCGACTGGATCAGTTTGCCAAGCATTGCTTTAGTCCCTACTGTGTGCCAGGTACCGTGCACACTGTGACAGAAGCCTGAGTTTCTCCCCTTGGGCAGTTTACAGTCTTCAATGGCACATGCTTGGCTTCCAGTGCGATAAGGTCAGGGCAGCATCTCCCTGTTCAGGGCCCTATGGGAACACGTGGCAAGGGCAGCCAACGCAGTCTAATTCCTGAGGTCTAATGGAGCCCTGGAAGCCTTTAGTGAAGATATTGCCTTGCCCCATTCATGTTGGGCGTGACCACATGACTTGCTCTGGCCAATGGAACATTAGTAGCTATAATACAGAAGAAGCTGTCCAGGTGAGCTTTGCTCCTTATGCCATTGCCATGAGAAAGATAAGCTTGAACTGGCCTGCTGGTGCTGGGGGGTGTGGGGAAGGAGGAGCACCTGGAAATCGCCCTGGTGTGACTGCCCCCAGTTTAAGAAAAGTTCCCTGTCCTGGGAAGTTCCTCAGCCTGGGGCAGGGTGGGACAGCCGCCTTGGAACAGAGCAACCCTGAGCCAGGTCCAGCCTCGATTGGCTGACCTCCAGACCACCCACAGACTTGTTTTAAGCCACTGAATTTCAGGCTGGCTTGTTCTACAGCAATAGTTAAATGATAGAGTTTCTAGCAAACATTTGCTTACTTGAACTAGACAGCTTGTGGTGGTTTTAAAGGGTGAGGAAAAGTTAAGTAGATGAGAAGTGTTTAGGTAGGTGGAGTCTAGGGCTGAGGGACTTGGAGTGTGGTGTGAGCTGGCGTGTGGAGGGCAGCTCTGACGGGGGCGCAGCTGAAAGCAAGGTGGCCCATTTCCCAGGGGATTGCAGTTGCCCAGGCAACAAACCCAGAGTCTGTGACTGTCACCACGGACAAGTTTGGGGAGTTGGACAGACCTTCATTCAAATTTCAGCTGTGTTACTTTAGAACTTGGGGTCCTTAGAAAAGTGCTTTGATCACCTTATCCTCAGTGTTTGCATCTGCAAAGTATATGGCATAATATATATGTCACAAGATTTTTGGTAGAGGTGAGAAACTAACAGGGAAATTTGTGATTTCTTCGTTGTGACTTGACACCAACCAGCCGAGGTGGTGGCGATGGTCTGGCTGGACAGCGTATCTGGAAGCAAGTTGGACATTATGACTGTTCGCTCACTGGTTTCCGAAATTTTCAGCTTTCTTCCCCTCACTTTTTTTTAATGCTTAAATTTCTCATTAATTTTCACTCAGTGGTGCCCTATGGGAAAAGGGATACTTTGAGCTTGAGGAGATAGAATATTTTGAAATAACTAACGAATACTTACTGCATTTATCTACATGTGCTCCTCAATAATTAAAAAATTTCTTTTCAAATTAATGCCACTTTGGCAAAAAGAAAAAATTAGGTAGCACTTTTCATTATGTCATGACCCACCTCACACAAAACTAAAAACATTTTTGTGTGTGCAGACAGAGGTATATGGGAAATCTGTAACTTCCTATCGATTTTGTTTAAATTTAAAACTGTTAATAAAGAAATTCTACAGAAGAGGGGGAGAGAGAGAGAGCGCTGAAAGTAATTTCCAAATTTAAAAAAATGGTTTTTCCCCAAATAACCAAAACAAACATGGGCTTAGAATTGGATTTTTATAAAGCAGAATGATGAACCTTCTAATCTTTCTTTTTACTTTTTAAAAAAAATTATTGTTATTCAGTTACATTTGTCTGCTTTTGCCCCCTACCACTCCCCCCTGCCACCCCATGAACCTTCTAATCTTTTGAAGCTTTTTTTTATTATGAGAGCAAGGCATGCTAATGACAGAGACTAAATGGTTCAGAAAGTAAGAGCATAAGGTCACACTGTGAGTCACCAATTCAGTGTCAACAGTCATGTACTTCCAGATCCTTATTAGGTTTTTTCTTTTTTTGGTCAAATATTTCAGTGTCATCAATTGTAGGCAGTTTAGGCAGCTCTCATTAATCACTGAACAGGCCAAGTTTTTCCAACTTTAGCTTTCATGAACAACACAGAATAAATGCCTGAAAAGAAGTTAGAAGTTTGGAAAAATGTTAAGATTACAAAAAAATCTCAGAAGAATTCTTACAAAATGAACAGAAATGCTTAAAGGTATAACAGATTGCAAACTCCCCGGGGTGTCCCCCTGAATTAATTTCCTATGATACTGTAAAGAACAACCACAAACTTGGGGCCTAAAACATTGAAAATTTATCCTCTCACAGATCTGGGCTCTGTGGTCAGAGCTCTGAAGTCAAGGTGCTGGCAGGACTGCAGTCCCCCCAGGACTCCAGGGGAGATCCTGTTCTTTGCCTCTGTCAGCCTCTGATGGCTGCCGGCATGCCTTGGCTTGCGGCTGCATCGCTCTAGTCTCTGTCTCTCTGATCACACTGACTTTTCCTCTTCTGTCTGAAACCTCCCTCTGCCTCTCTCTTAACAAAGGACATTTGTAACATGCATTTAGGGCCCACCCAGAATAATCGTCCATCTAGAGATCCTTAGTCACATCTCCATACCCTTTACCCAGAACATTTACAGGTGCCTCCCCATCCCCATTACTAATACTAAGCAAAGTTAGTGATTACAAAGCTATTAATTTCTACCAGGTCATTGTTTTTACCAAATTGTCATGTTGGCCTGATTCAGTGGTATACTGGAGTCAGTGTGTACAGGCTCTGAGAGCCAATTCATAAAAATTTTAGGATTTTAGCAGGCTACTTGTGAAATTGTTGCTAGCTTGGCCTCAGTGGGGAGTCTTTACACCATGGAAATACTACACAATCATGGCCTCCCTCACCATGACCCCCACCCCAGGGAGCTGGTTTACCAAGACACCACTGATTGACCAGATCCCCCGGAACTCTAGGAAACTCACCTTAAGAGTTTTCTCTCCCTGAGGAACCCTCTAGAACCTTAGAGGCTTGGCTGAAGGTCCCTACTTGATTCTTTCCTTTTTGCACTTCCTTAAAAATAAGTCTGTGCATATCTGTGTCCTACAATAAAATTTAAACTCCTCATGGACAGGGTCCTATGTTTTGTGCTTTAGTATCAGCCTGCCTAACTGATTGCCTGGATCAATAAATGTATACTGATTCCTTTGTCTGGGCACTGTCCCACCTCTGGGGATGCTTGGGGGAAATTGCAGTGATTCTTTCTATCTATCTATCTATCTATCTATCTATTATCTATCTATCTATCTATCTATCTATCTATCTATCTAATCTGTCTATCATCTATCATCTGTCTTTCCTTGTTTGAGGACATACTTGAGTTTGACTACTGGGTACCACCAATAAATGCATTTTAAGTACTTTATGCCCAATTCTGTTTACTCATTTCTTTTAAAAAAATATTTTTTCTTGATTCTATGAAGGGGGGTGCGGGGAGGGAGAGAAACAGCAATGTGAGAGAGAAACATCAATCAGTTGCCTCTTGCATGTACCCCAACTGGGGACCAAACCCACAACCTAGGCATGTGCCCTGACCAGGAATCGAATCTACAGTTTTTTGGTTTGTGGGATGCCTAACCAACTGAGCCACATTGGCCAGGGCTGTTTATTCATATCTTTACTTGTATGATTTGTCTGGTTCAATGGAATCACTGCAAGTATCAGCAATTTTTAAAAATTATGTATTGGTTTCAGGTGTACAGCTTAGTGGTTAGACAATTATATACTTCACATGGTGTTGCCCTGGGTATTTCCAGCACCCCAACTGGTACCATACATAATTATCACAATATTATTGACTATATTTTTCTATGCTTTACTCACTTCTGCATGACTGTTTTGTAAGTACCAATTTGTGCTTCTTCAAGGTATCAGCAATATTTAACACGTGTTTAGCATGGAATGATGGTGCAATAAATGTTGGCTGAATTGATACAGTATCTGTTGAAAAACATGTATTCGGTGTGCTCTACAGAGCCATAGTGAGTATAGTTTTAAAGAGAGCTATATAGAATAAACCCTTAGGAAGATCACTTAAGGTTGACTAAGAGAATTTTTGTCTTAAACGTGTACCAGGAACAACTGATGTAAGAAATATTTTCCATGGCCACAGAACAATTAAATTCACACGGTAGAACCCAGGAGGTCCCAGCCTGTCTGTGTGGGTGACCAGGTAGAATGTGGGCCACTTCTGAGTTTGGCTTACTGTGGATTGCCCTAGGATCTGAGCTGGATTGTTGGATTCCAGAGTTTGGGGGATGAAAGCAGTATAGGATGGCCTAACAAAATTTTTTTTTTTTAAATATACAGCTTAGCAATTAATAACCCTCTTTCTTCGCTTTCTAAAGTAAAGCAGTACAACTCTATGAATAATGGAATTCTATGATTAGGCTTTTAAATCAGACTTCATACACATTTTATTTTAGTTTACAAATTTTACTTTTCCCCTTTGGAATTTAGCAATAAAGAAATGATTGCTATAAAAGTCTAAGTGTCTCCTTTTCCACAAAAATGTTAAGATCAAAAGAAGGAGGTAAATCTTTCCACCAACATTTGCTCATGGCCGATTGCATGGTAGGTACTGTAAGGGACTGGAAGGTGACAAGATCCCTGTCCTTGGGGAGCATTATAGTGCAGTACTGTGCTAACTGAAAGGTGGCCAGTGGACTGGCGTCGCCTGGGGCCTTGGAGGACTTCAGAATTCCAGGACCTACCACAGACCTTACTGGGACTCTGCATTTTAATAAGATCTCCTACTATTTATGTGCATAACAAAGTGTGCAAAGGACTGGTTCAGTAAGTAGAAAAAAATTTTTTTAAGGATCACTGGAGAGGCCATAGGAGAGGCACCAATAGATTTATTTTATTTTATTTTAAATAGATTTTATGGATTATGCTATGACATTTGTCCCAATTTTTTCCTCTTTTTCCCCCTCCACCCAGCACCCCCATTCCCTCCAGCAGTACCCACCCTTAGTTCACGTCTATGGGTCATGTGTGTAAGTTCTTTGGCTTCTCCATTTCCTATACTGTTCTTAACATCCCCCTGTCTATTCTGTGCCTACCACTTAGTGCTTCTTTGTGCTGCACCTTTCCCCCCATTTTCCTCCTCTGCCTCCCAACTGATAACCCTCCATGTGATCACCATATCTATGATTCTGTTCCTGTTCTGCTTGTTTGCTTAGTTTGTTATTTGGATTCAATTATTGGTAGTTGTGAATTTATTGCCATTTTAATGTTCATAGTTTTGATCTTTTTCTTATATAATTCTTAGCATTTCATATAATAAGGGCTTGGTGACGATGAACTCCTTTAGTTTTACTATGTCTGGGAAATACTTTATCTGCCCTTCAATTCTAAGTGATAGCTTTTATTTTTTTAATTAGGAATTTTAATTTGAGAGTAAGTTAGTTCACTTTGGTCTTCTTATATCAGAAGAATCTCAAAGTCATTGCTCGGTTTTAGGGGACCTTCTCAACTAAGCCCCATGGATGGGGACATTTTCATTAAAGGTTGGGACAGAGTTTGGATACTTGACTGTTAACTACTCACTAAGTCTCTGACAGTCCAAGGTCTGTGTCTGTGATGGCCTCTGTACTGGGGCAGCCTTTCTCCCTCCCAGTGTCGTCCCCCCCGCCCCGGGGGACTGAGAGCAGCAGTGCGCTGCCATATTGCGCCTGTATCAGGTGATCCCTCGGGAACCATGCGGCCAGGGCTTCAAGTGTCAGGTCTGTTCCAGAGTCCTTCTCAGTTGCGAAGACACTGCATGGGAGTGATGCTTGAATCCTCCATAAATACAAATGTTTGTGCTTCATCTTTCCATTTAGGGAAACACCACTGTGAATTCCGTTGGAAGGGACCTGTCTCCTCTGATTCTTAGCATTGAAGCTTAGTGAAAAGGCATGGTTCCTTTCTTTTGAATATTGAAGCAGTGGTAGGTGAGGGAGGGGAACCCTTCAAATAGGCCCTGCTTTGAACAGGTGATAGGTTGTGTCTGTCTCAAGTCAGGCGGTTGTTTAACCCCCTGGGGGGGTGGGGCAGGCCATGGATGAGGAAGTAGGATTTAGTGTACTGTGGGAGTTGGCTTGCTGTGGCCCTGAGGGTAAAGATATTTTTTTTCTTTTTCTTTTTCTCTTTTTTAGTTTTAAATGCCTGGCTCAAACTGTTTACTTCTGGATGTTTAGATAAGCTTTCATTATTAGTGTGTACAAATTATCTCCGAGGAGGATTTCCATTTAAATCTACTCTTAAATTATTTATAAGAGACGACAGTTGGAAAACCTACTGCTCCTGTCCTAGAAGCTGAAGGTCCCTGTGGGTCGTCTGGGTGATTCATAAGGTAACCTGATAGGGTGTACACTTCACCGCTCCGGCCCAGGCAGCGCCACCTTAGAACAGGACACAATTTAGAGGACTCTCCTCTAACCATGTACAGTAGTTACATGTTTGTTTGTTTTTTTCTTTTTCTACTTTTGGCTCTGTTCATAAGTGTTCTGTTTGTGGGCCCCACTCCTAGGCATGCCAGCCAACCCCACCAACTCGGAAGTATATGTGTGGCACTGTTTTTTGTTGGTTTCTAACTTCAGAGTTTTGCTTTTCCTATTCTCCCTTCCAGATCTGAAGGGGAGGGTCTGGGCAGAAAAGGCACACATGGAAATTAAAAGCCACAGTGTTCGTTTGTGGCCTTTGAGGCCAAAAAACTGATGGCACTTGAAATTGGTTCCCACTCTTGGCTGGCATTTTACACAGATGGCAGGTGGGCCAATTACATGCCTGAGTGGGCTGAAGGGTTTGTCTGATCCTCTGTCCTGTCATGTTTAACAGTTTTTATTAAATCAAAAACTTCCATTTCAGCTAAACTCCTTTTTTAAGGATGGGTATATCAAAACATGAAATATTGTGTCTTTTGGCAAAGACCCTCCAAATGAATTCAGTCTATCCCTTTGAGTCTTGGTAGAAACATAAATAAATCTTTTCATTAATGGGTATTTGACTCAGTAATTCCCAAAGAAGGTGTTTCTAGAACTTCCCTTAGTAATATGTTCTGGTGCCTCCCAGTTCTTACAGTTAACTTTTCTTTAATATATTACTTAAATCATTCTTGAAATAATATGGGTCCATTTCTTATGCTATAGAGAAGCGTAAGCTTCTCACTACCCTCAGGTGCTAATAACTTAATCATAAACCTGGTATATAGGTCCTGCAGCCATTTCCACCCTTGGGCTTCATCCCGCAAGGGAAAGGACAAGGGTGCTGGCCAGGGGGCAGCTGCAACCAGCCTGGCTGCTGAAGCCATGTGTTTCATTTGGTAAGCCCTCCCGGCTCTCACTAAAGATGTCACAGACGCGAGGTTATTTGTCTGATTTCCCAATGCCTGGAGCTCCCATGTGGCAGAGGGTAGTGAGGGAGCCATTTCTGGCCTGTAAGGTGACAGTAGAAGTTCTGGTTTGACAGCCTGACAGTGAGGGGGAGGGGAAGGCACTGCGCAGTGAGGGACAAGGGTAGAATCTGCTCTGCGGGCCTGTCCGGAAGGTCTGGGGGAAGTGTACTGTAGTGCAGATTTCCACTGGAAATGTGGTTAAACTCAGATGTTGTTTTACATTGAAGATTATAGCTGAAGCTATTTGAAAAAAATAGACTTTATTCTAAAAGTCAGGATTTTTCACCGCAAGGCTGTTGTGAACATGAGCTATAACAACATACACGAAATGCACAGCACAGGTTAGCTGTGACCCGGCTGCTGGGAGGGCCTCTCGGGTTGGTAGTCCAGATAATTAAAATGTGTGGTTCATTTTAGTTGCCAAATAAATAGAGTTTCAATGAATGTAATAGATTTTCAAGGAGCTCACTTAACAATTTTCTAAACTAATTGGAATATGCTCTAACATGGGTAGTTAAAATCTTCATTTCCTCCAAAGCTGACTTAAACCACTGTAGGCTGTCTGGTCACATAGGAACTTGGATCCAGTTGGAACAGTGGTCAATTTATCTGACCCCCTTTTACATAAGCGAAGATATTAATAACCATGGCCTCATATAACAGAAACGTGGAAGAGTTAGTAGATGGAGAAGTGGTTGTTGTTCAGATGCATCCATGGGGCTCGTGAATGAGTGATGGGAAATCAAGGAGGTTTTTCAGAAGCCCAGCATCAGTGTGTACCAACTTTGAGGGGAGCCTAGTCCCTGAATTGACAGCATCTTCCTCTAGCCTGTCCCTCAGCTCTTTCCCAGATGTGTGTAGGAACAGGAGGTACCTGAGGAAAGCACATAGGTCACTAATGACGCCAGTTCATCTCCGCCCTTGTATGTGACCGTGAGTACACTTTGATGTGCCTGAGCTGGGAAGAGCATTCCACAGCACTTACTGTGTACAAAGAACACAAAGTTTATTTCAGAGTGTAGATGTTTCTAAATTAATAATGGAGCTGCAGCATGGAGACTCAAGGAGACAACGGTGTTTCTGGTTTGGGGTCCATGGATCCTTACTGAATGTAAACATGGATGCCAGCATGCCAGGAACCTCTGAGATGGTGAGCAGCATTGGAGAGCAGTATTTTCTGGCATGACGGTCCTCTTTTGCTTTTTATGTTTTGATTCTCAAATATGTCTTTGACTCAAAAAGAACATTGGATGCTTGAACTTTGATGTTAGCCACTGGTGCTGTATATAATTTATACTGTTTTTGCCCTTATAATAGTGATCAAAGTGGAGAGATCATTCCAGTTTAATAGCTGAAGCAGGGCCAGAGTGTTTGGTGATACAGGCAGCATTTCTTGTAAGTGGTGAAACTTTTAACCCAGTGGTGTCTGACATGACTTGGTTCCATTACTGACTCCTGTGTGTGACACTGGGTATGTCACATACCTTCTCTGGGCCCGAATTTCCTCATCTGTAAATTGAGGGGTTTAAACAACATCATCTTCTGAGGGCCCTTTTAGCTTTTAAACTGAGTCCCTATTTGTGCTACCGGGGCTGTTCTGCAGCCTCCCACTGGAGTCCTGGCCCCTGTCCTCTGTCATGGGAACCATCCCGGGAACACTTTGCAGCAGCTCTGTGTTTTTCTACAAGTGTTCCAACCCTGATCAGCTTGTAGAGCCCTTTTTTTATAAAATCTCAATGCGTTCTAGATGTATGACACAAAATCCTGCTTTCATAATTTTATATCAAAGTTTATGTTTTTGCAATTTGTTTTAATTTGTTTGCTTAATTCTGTGTTAAGGAAGGTGAGAGGAACTCAATTCTCTACTTGTTGCTTATTAGCCTTACTCTGAATAACATTTTTAAAAAATGTAGTTATTGATTTGGGGGAGAGAGATATGGATTTGTTGTTCCCCTTATTTATGCTTTCATTGGTTGATTCTTGTATGTGCCCTGACCGGGAATTGAACCCGCAACTTGACGTTGTGGGACGGTGCTCTAACCAACTTGGCTACCCAGGCAGGGCCTGAAGAACATTTTGCGGGGAGGATGCTAATTCAAGTGTCTATGATGGAAAGTTGCAGGGACTTTCAGCACTGTTTAGACCATGAAATTATGTTGGCCATGGATGAAATGCTGCACCCAGATGTGGCCTAGCCTGTGGCTGTAGGTATTTCGAATGTCATGATTGAGGGTTTACACAGGAGTCTGGGGACAGAGCCTGTAGCTAATTGCTACTAGGGTGGCTCTCAGATGATGGTTCTCCCTGATAAGATGGTTGTTCTGAGGTGGAGAGGAATGACTTGGGGGTGAGGGCTGCCAGGGGGCAAGCCTAAGGGACTGTCAGCCCCACACTGTCTGCTGGTGGAAGACAAGAGAGGCCATAACAGGTGCAAGAATGGCTGCATTCTGCCTTTGCAGAAAGCTGGGAGTGAAGTAAGATTGCGTCAGATTTGGAAGCATGTTTCCTTAGATCGTGACTTTCCTAAATCCACCTAGGAAGGCTGGATGCGCCTATCACTATATATCTTTTGAAAACCCCTTCTCAAAATCTCACTTTCAGAAGCGTGGTCTGATAACAGTGAAGTTGTTTTTATCCCAAAGTCTGTAGTCTGTGCAGACTTGCATTTCTGTAGGTTTGCTGGAGTTCAGAAGTTTGAGCTGCCACTGAAGTATTGGCTGTGCAGAGGCGGGGTTTTCCGTCTCCAATGAGGCGCCTTCAGTCCCCGGAAAGCCTATCGTCTTTCACAGGGAGTGCTGGCTCTGTAATCCAAGCAATAGCCACGCAGCCCGTTTTATTGTTTGTGGAGTCCTGTGGATCCCAAGCGGCTCCCAGCTGGGAAAGAGGGAAAGAGGGCAAGTGGGCGGTTTAGGATTCCGCGCTGGGCTGCGGCGGCAAGTGAGCTGAACTCTGATTTCTCCTAAGTCACCTGTTCGGGTGAACTCGAAACTGGGCACCTGCGTCGACGCTGCATCTCTTTATCCAGGCGGAGGAGTTCCTTCTGTCTGCCACAGACGGCTGGCTCTCTGCCCTTGCGGGGAAAGATGCCTGGGAGAGGAGTAGGATTACAGGTTGGGATGCTAGGTGCACACCAGAGAGTCGGAGTGCCTTGGTTGTGTTCTTCGCAAAGTCCTGACAAGTATTCCTGAAAGGAGCACCCTGCTTGATTTTTAAAATTGCACTTTTATTTATTTTTATTTTATTTGCAGGAGGGCTGTGGCTACCCTTGATCTAGAAACCAAGTACCACAATGTGGCTGGAGTAAAAAAAAATTTTTTTTTGTTTTTTTAACCCCTCATTTTCCTTTTCTTTGCAATTGGGTGCATAAAGCTGTGCCTGACTCTCAACAGTGTCTGAATAAGTGGGAAGGAGCAGGCTTGTTAGAAGGACCTGGACCAATTTAAAAACACGAGCTTTTTGTTTGCTGGGCTGTCCTTTGTCTGTAGTGGATTTTGGTGTGAAAGAAGATGAAAAAGGAAGGCTCTTCAGGTTCCTTCAGACTCAAGTCAAATTCGGGTTCTCTCTCTCGTGCCGTGAGTTGGATAAATTTCTCCTCCTTGTCCAGGCAGACAAAGAGGCTGTTTCGCAGCGACGGAGAGCTCTCTGTTTGCGGGCGGCAGGTGGAAGTGGATGATGAAAACTGGACTTACAGAACCCAGCCCAGAAAAGGTGACTTGACGCTTTTTTAATTTGAACATTTTTAGAAGTTTGCCATGTAGAATTCTTTGTTTCTAGCACTGATTTCCCTTCACGATCTTTGGCCTCATTAGGAGTTTTTGGTTGTTTTTGTATTGGGATTCGCTGTCATCCATATGTTTACATATCTAAAATAAAAGGGCTCTCCCAATTAGATTCAGCTTGAGGTTGTGTCCTTCGGAGAAGGATAAAGTAGCTCTTATGCGTCCTCAGCACACTCTGTCCCCCATCAGATCTGCACACTCCTGTGACTGGTGAAAAGTTCAGTGGTAAACCACCATCATAGAAGGAATCTTCTGCTCTTACAACAATTTGAGGTTAGGACATGGAGCTCTTTTTTGAAACAGTGCACTGAGAAAACTTTGGCAATCATGGATAGTCCCCTTGCATCTTTTCATAGAAGACTGATGAATTAGATAAATGCTTAAATTAAACAGGTGTTGGACTGGCAGCAAGAAAAATTAACACACGAAGGAAGGGTTTGGCCAAAAGTTTTTGGATTTCTTTCAAGTTCCTTTTCAGACCAGTGTTGGTCTCTGTTTTCAGATTTAACATGTTTTGTCTTCCTCCAATGAAGAAAAATATCAGTCCTGGTGGGAGAGAGGGAAATATTTCAGTAGTTCTTAACATACCCCTATTTTATATTTAGAATTGGAGTTCTTCCTCTTAGAATGTTTGCCATAGACTGGATTGTTAAGCTCTAAAATGGTTTCATCATTCAGTGCTGTGGCAAAGCCCAGTAGGGGGGCACTATTTAAGTATTACAAAGGAACCTAGTCCAGACATTCCGCATGATTGTGTTTTCTCTGTTCGTCACATTTTTCCGGAGCCTAAAGAAACCTCGCTGGAATCTTTCAGGGATTTGCTCTTTCCCTTCTTTGGGGAAACAGGACTGCTTGAAATATGAGAGAATAAGCTAAGTTAAATATGTACAGTAATTATACTCCATGGACTGAGACTCCAACCCATCCCTTCTTCCTGGACCACGTGTGCTAAGTCATTTGTTCTTGTCTGTTCAGCTGTGGTACAAGGGCAACTAGTTAATGTTCTTTGAAGATGACAGTTGTGTATTGTGTCAAGGAGGTGGTCAACAGTGGGTTGCTGATCCTGAGCCTAAAAGTGCAGGTTCTCAGCTCAGATGCTGTGTAATTGCCAGGCGTAGACAAGACATTTGTGCCTTCCATCTGGAGTTGTGTAGTTTAGTAAGTCCATGAACTTTACTTTTCTAAATCAGGCATAAGCTGTGGTTTTGGTAAATGGGTGGGTTCCACTGTTTGAAGCAAACATGTTTGAAGGGCGGATACAGTAGTGCTGTGGTTGCAAGAGGGTATAGTTTTGATTCCTTTGGACATTGCCAAAGGTGGTTTTTTTTATTACTTGTTTTGTTTTGAATCAGCCACTGTCAAGGTTTTGTTAAAGATTGGATACAGGAGTATGTGACTTTGGGATTTCTATCATAGATGCTTTATCTCAGTTAACATTAATGGGGGCAGAGGCTGAATTTGCATGTGTTCATTTTAGTTGGGAAATGAAACAAATATTGTACAGTTGACTTGTGAAAAATAAAGAAGTCATTGTAAAGAACAGGAGTGACTTGTAAAGGGAAGGGAAGACTTGTTTATGCAATAATACAAAAGATTGTTCCTTTTCTCCCTTAGTGTAACAGGGGACATAGTAGCCTCATGAGGAGAAATGGGAGCATAATGCAGTATGGAAATTTATGAGGTTCTTAGAAATTAGTGGGCAGATAATATCATTTTTGACGTATGGAGTTGGGAGAAGTTGTTAAAAAACTGCCTGTAGATCAACATTCATGATACTGTATTCTATTTTCATGTTTGTCTTACAAAAGAAAATTGACTCCCAACTTTGACATATTGCCTCGGAGGAATGTTATAACTGTTGATCTTTATTCCACATAATTCTTTCCTTTGGAGAAATACAAAAATGACATTTGTTTATACTTGTAGATCAAAAGAGGAGAAATCTTTCAGAAAAATTATGTAGGATTAGAGTTTTGTCTTAGCATCAAATGAGCTAAAACTCTAGTAAGGATTAGCAGCCAGGGCTCAGAATGCCCAATGGCCATATTAACATTTGGTTGCAAATAAATATGCATTGAAAACACATTGATCTGATGGGAATTGTGTAGTATCCTTTCTTTCTTCTGTATCTTCACAGACCACGTGCATCTGAATCCACTTTCCTTTCAGCCTACTCACCACCCCTGTAGCTCGTAGGAACATTGTTCCATTCACATAGGTTTCTCAAAACCTGCTTTCCCTTCTCCCCTCTCCCACATACACTACCATCAAGCAGTGACAGCTAGAGGAAGGGCAGTGTAGCTTAACAAGTCAACCTCACTGCAGCAGTTGGTCTCTCCATGTGTTGTGTCCCCCACCTCTCCTCTCCCACCCCCGCTGCAATGGGCCCTCCATCCCTCCCTCCCTCTCTCTCTTCCGTCCAGCAGCTGCTGCAAAAGGCCAGAGCACTTGCTTGCTCTCTCCCACTGGGTCCAGGTCACATTGCTTTGCACAATTAGCCCACAGAATCTCTGCTCTCAGTGTGGGTGGTATGTTGTGTAAGATTGACAGTCATTTTATGAAACAGTTCTGTCAAATTTTGTTAAAACCAACGAAGTTCTTTTTATAGTGACTCTCCATGCTGGATTGCTCATCAAAAACCTCAGCATAAAATGTTTAGGGAATTCCCCTTATGGATGGATAGTTATCAGTACATACACCTATAGCTTTACAATTTAATGTTGTCACTTGTACTCGAGAAGCTAAAGATAAAATTACAGTTCTTGAGATTTCTTTGGAGAAACTTTATGTAAGAATAACATGCTACTCATATGCATCTTTCCAATTATACTACTTTTCCTGAGCCTCACAAGTACCATATTTTGCCATGAATAGTGCATACTTTTTGCCCAAATTTTTGAGGGAAAAGTAAGGATGTGTATTGTACTAAGGGTGTGCATTATACATGGGCAGCACTGAAAATGTGAGTGTGCATTATACATGGCAAAATACTAGAAGATACATACTGATGCGTCCAAGCAATTACAAGTAAACACCTGTTTTCTTTCATTCCAGCACATGGCAAGTTTCAAAACTCTCTTCCATTGACATTTGTGCTCAAGAAGGTAAAAACGAATTGGGTAAACAGCAATGATCAGTTCTTACATTGTTAGTGTGACATGACCCACTATAATAGCAGATGATGTTTTGACTTAGTTAGCCATAAAAGCCAAGGGTGTGAATATACATCCTCTTGTGTATTAAATTTAGTGAATCATGAGCTATTTTGTTAGGTGTCTGTGTAGTAAAAAAGCAGAGGTCAGTTGCAGATGAGACATCAGCAGCTTTCCATGTGGAGTTGTGAGAGCAAAGTCCTGAGAATTATGTGTGGGACACAAAGAAATAGAGCATAGAGACTCTGAAATAAATGAGTCCATACTCTAATGGAGAAGACATTTAAGGGGGAATTAAAGAAAAGATGCAGAATAATTGTGGAGAATGGCAAAAATGAATGGCTTAAGATGAGAAGGTTGAGATAAAGATATATCAGCTGGAGCATTTTCATGTTTTGCATGGTCCTTTGCCTGTTAGCATTGGTTTAACCAATATTTAAGGAGCTCCTGCTTTGTTTTAACATTGAGGGAGGTTTTCGAGGGAAACGGGTGACTAATAGTATTTATTATGTGCACCCCCTATCTTTCTCACTTCCCCTCTCTTGTTAACTAAAACCAGAAGAGGTGGAATAATAATGGAGCATCCTCCCATTGGGCAGAGCATGTTTGTTGTGTTCTCAGCCCAGTATTCAGCTGGGCAGACGCGTGATTGATGGTAGCAGTATTGACAGGTCAGCAGATAGAGAGGGTACTTGACATGCAAAGCTTCTGTTTAAACAATGCTTTCACTTTCTTCTTCTGGGCTTTATCATATATATTTATCACATTACCGAATTTGAGTCATTTGAATTTCAGTTCCTTCCCTTCCCACGGACTACAGAAATGGCCAGAATGGCCTTACTGGGGACCAAGGGTAATGGATAATCCATACATGAGATAATCAATTATTGAAGGTGGGATTTGGTTATGTTTAAAGTAACTTCATTCCAATGTCCTCCTTAATAAAATTGTTGCAGAAAACAGGATCCATGTGCATAATTAGATTGGTAATGACTTCAGATATTACAATGGAGAAAAATGGCATGGAACATCCCACACAGCAAGGTCGACATCTGGCTGCTTTGCAAATAGCTGGGATTTCTTTTTACCACAAAAATCTTTAAACTTATGGGAATTACGAATGCTTTCTTCACAGCATTAAAGAAACCTAACAAATATTGGTAAATAATGTTAAGGCAGCACACCAAATTTGAGAGTAAAACTAGATAAATAAGTAATATTTATTTTGAGGGTTACTACGTACGTTGGAAAATAGCTAAATGGAGTTTATCTCAGTGTCTTCAAAGAAGAGGTGAAGAAGAGTATTCTTGCCCAGTGAAGGTAATGTTTTCCTGCATTCTTTCTGCTGAAGCTGACACTCTGTGGAAGAGACCCGCAGTGAGTGAGTGCTGCTTAATAGTCCACCTGGCTCGTCGAGACCTTTGAGTATTGTCTCTGTTGAAGTTGGGAATCTTATCTCACTGCCTCGTTTTGTTGCAAAAAATGGTTTCATTTGTTATGAAATTGGTGAAGTTCTGTAGAAATGATGTTTCATGTAATACTCGTTTACTTATTTTAAAAAGTTTGTGGATTTGTTTTGAGAATTAGACATGGATTACTAAAATGTCATAGAGTGATAAAAGAAGTAACTCACTGTCAGAGCTTAGTTTTAGAAGTGAGTCACCTGTGCTCTTTTCTATGGCAATGTCTGCGCTGGGTTTTGGAAACATTTTTGGAATTGTTCTTTTTAAAAATAACTTAAAAATCCCTCTATATTAATTAGGATTGATTTTCATAAGTCTCTTGCAAGCTGTTTTATGTGTTACACTTCCATGTAATTTCAAGGGTCTTTGGGTTAACTATAATATTTTCTATTAAATTAAAGTTTTTTAAAGTGCAATATTTTCTTCTAAAAAATATTTTATTTAGTTTTAGAGAGAGGGGAAGGTTGGGAGAAAGAGAGTGAGAGAAACATCCATTGGTCACCTCTTGCACACCCCCAACCACAGTCCGGCCTGCAACCCAGGCACGTGCCCTGATTGGAAATCAAACCGGCCACCTTTCAGTTTGCTGGATCATACCCAACCCACTGAGCAGGCCACACCAGCAGGGCATAAACTACAATATTTTCTATGAAATACTTCACTTAACTTTAGTCTTGTCACTTTTATCTGGACAAGGTCTGTTGTGTCTGCACAGGCTTGTCCAGAGAATGGAGTTCAGGCCCTCCTTAGATTTACCTTCCGAATACTCTTCTCTCTTTCTTGTTATCTTCCCTCTTGCCCTCCTTGGAGCTGTCTCTGAGTCTGCACTGCAGTCAGAGACATCTTCCTAAAATACAAATCCCATAATTGGTTCACTCTTCTGTGGGGCCCCATTGCCTACAGAATGAAGCCCTTATCACTTAACATAGCATGAAACCCTGCCTCATCAGCCTCCTGTCTCCTCTCCTTTTTAATTCTGGAAATAACAGACAGACCCATTGCTCTTTCACAACTCCAGAACTTTCCATTTCCCATCCCCTGTCTTTCGAATTCCCGGTGGCAGGATGCTCCAGTCCCTTCCTCCGCCAGCTGACTTCCTGTTTAACCTTCTGGACTCCCTGCAGAGCTCTGAAGTCTTCCCTAACCCCTACGGGCAGAGCTGGTTCTCCCTGCTCTGTGTTATTTCTCTACCTTCCACATACCTCAGTAATTGCTTTTATCATACACTGGATTATACTTGCTTATTTACTTGTCTGTGTCTTTAGCTAGACTGTGACCTCTTCTAGGATAGAGACCAAGTCTTATTTATCTTTTTTATCCCCCAGGCTAAGTGCTCAATAAGTGGTTGCTGACTGGGTGAACGTAACTCATCCGGACACAGTTAATAGTGCTGTTTGCACAGGCCAGTGGGCCAAACAAATACTCTGAATTTGCTTAAAGCCTGTGGGTTCTAGGTAGCGCCCTGTGCTTACTTTGTCGATTACACTGATGAATGTAATCTTACAAGTGCTCCCCACTCTGAACTTTTTAAGTGTAGCAAAACAGAGTTTGTGGGCACATAATTTTTTTTTATATCCTCACCCAAGGACATTTTTTTTTTCCATTGCTTTTAGAGAGAGAGAAGGGAGGGGGAGAGAGAGAAACATCAGTTGGTTGCCTTCTCATACTTGCCCCGACGGGGGACAAACCCGCAGTCTAGGTATGTGCCCTGACTGGGAATTGACGCTCCAACCAACTGAGCCACACCAGCCAGGGCAGGCACATAATTTTGGTGACAGTCTGTTGTTTCCTGTTGCTCCACTTAAACTGTGCATGTGGCAAGGACTCTGTAGAAATATTTGACTGTGACTGTTTTGACCATTAGTAAAGCTGACTAAGTGAACAGAGATAAGGATGGGGTGGGTGATGCTATGCCTGATACGGGAGGCAGCTCAGTGCTTCTGCAGTCTTGTCTTAACCAGTTTCCCTGCTTTGTCCTTTGTGCTCTCCCCTTCACCATCCCCCCACCCCAGTCCCACTGCAAATCAGGCTAAGCTTGACACAGGAGCCTCAGTAATCCTGTAAAACAGTAAATATAAAACATCAGTAAAATATCAAACATAAGTCATGTTGTGTAACTTCATTGCCCAAAACCCTTCACTGGCTTTCCTTTTCAGACAGTTTAAACACTAAAGTCTTTATTATGATGCTTAAGGCCCTACCTGAGCTCCTCTGTCACCCACTGCTTCCCTCATCTTATCACTTTTGCTTTCTTCTCACTGTCCTCTCTGTCTCTTTGCTGCTTTTAGAATATGCCTGGCAACCTGACCTTCCCTCCACCTAGAATCCCAGCTGTGCCCATGTTCCTTCCCTGTCTCACTTCTTTCAGATCTTTGCTCAAAAGCCACCTCAACGACCCTATTTAAAATGGCCACGTCTTAACCTTATACTGACCTTCCTGTTCCTATCTCTGTCTGTCTCCAAAGCACTGTGCCTTCTACATACGTATGTTGTGGTGTATACTTCATATACTGTGTACATTATATATGTGTTTTTGGTACTGCCTGTCTCCTCAAACTAGGATTTCCTGTCTAAAACAGGAGAGGTTCTTTGTACGCTCTGATAACTGATGTTGTCCCAGGCCTGGCCTGTGGCAGATGTTCAGCAAATTGTAGTTGAAAGAGAGAACGAATACCGCACAGAGCACTGGGCCAGGAAACCTGGAAATTGTGCTTCTGTCACTTGCTAATTGTGTGACCTGGAACAGTTCACATAATTGGCTGAAGCTCTAGTTTTCATTTATGTGAAGTGGGATAATACCTACTCATCATACATATGGGTAGCAGGTACAGCTTATTTATCAAATGAGTACGTATGTGTTTTATAGATACACTGTCAGCCTACCATTGTGTCTGGTTGTATATGATGGAACTGTCTGTGGGGATGGCAGTCTCTTCACGACTGATAATCAATGGAGTGAGTGATGTCTTTATTGTAATATAGAATAGACTATTCTATAGAATTTTCAGTTTAGGAGTAAGTGCTTTTAGGCAACCTAAGTGGAAGCTATCACTTCCTTTACATAGTTTCCACTTCACTTTTTTATGTGAAATCTTGAAATGATTAGAATAAACTGAAAGTCATGTCTAAGCCAGTCAACCCACCCGTGAGCATTTTCAGTAGCTAACACTTAACAAGCCCTTGCCATGGCTAGACACTCTTAATGACACATGACATGAATTAACTCGTTTAACAAATACTGTCTGGGTAGCACAATTATTCAATAAGAATAGTGGTTGGTTTGATGAGTAAGGAAGGGTTAGATCATCAGGGAGAACTACAAACTGGACAGGGAAACTGAGGTGGGGTGAGACAGGGAAGCCAGTGGCATGCTTCAGGGAGAGATGGTGACATTGAAAGCACTTTGGGCACTTTAGGGTCTTGGACTCAGCAACTTCTGGCTCTAGGGCAGATGTCCGGCTGTGTGGGGATGTGCTTAACATCACTCCTCACTTCTGTTTTTCTTTGTTTGTTTTTTGACATGTAGCTTGTGTCTTGCCCAGTGTCTCACACTTGCAGAGAGGAGGTAAATATTTGTTGTGTGAACGCACGCCGAGGCAATGCTGAAGAAAAGCTGCTCTGGTTACGGCTCACAGAATGGGTTGGATCATCAGGGACCAGGACCTTTTTGGGCCGCCGTCGTGGAGAAGAGACCAAGGGCTGGGTGAAGTGATTACGTAGGCACCTGGAGAAGCAGTTATGAAATTTTCATAACAGATTTTCATGTTAGGCTGCCTTTATTAAGGCAGTCATGGGTTTTAATAATTACTTATTTCTCTAGCAACAGCATCTGTAACTTTCAAAGATATAGTTATATTTTTTCTAGCTTTATGAAATGTGAGTAGCCTTCACCTGGCATTTCTAATCTTCCTAATTAAAGGTGATATTTATGGTGATTGCTGTCTTAAGAAATGCAATTGGAGAACTTATGTATGATCAGCATACATATTGTTTATTCACAAGATGTGTGGTGTGAGGCTGGGGGAGCCACAAGCTGGCCGCACTGATGTCTCTGCCACCTGTCCCTCTTCAGCCCTTTCAGAACCTCTTCTCTGTGCCTTTAAACTCAGCATCACAGAGTGTTCTTTGCCATTTATGGCTGACTAGTCATCAGAGACATTAAACCAACAGCCATTTACTTAGTTCTTGCTAGAGCCCATCACTCTGCCAGAAGCATCATAAATGTGACTATTTAAACATGTAGGATACGTGGTGAGTGCTTGTCTAGCTGAGCAGTGGTCTGCAGCTCTCTCCCCAGGGGCTCTCAGCTGTCGCTCCCCTGGCTGGTACTATCATTTACTACATTTGTGCCCAGGGTCTGGGTGCATGTTGTGGGTTCTTGTGTTCTGTGATCCCCTCATGTTCAGTAGACTTTCTATAAAGCCACACCTCGAGAAAGCCACCGGGAGGAGCAAACTTCTCTCTGATGTGAGGTGAAAATGGCTCGAGCTAGGAATGACCCGGCACAGAGAGCCTTCCCTAGAGTTGGCGCTCATTAAGGGTGGTGGATTGGAGAGTGACCACCCTGCCATTTTCACGGCCTCCTGTTTTGGAAAAAAGCTATGTTACAGGCAGCAGTGAATGGAAGATAATGGATGAAGGTAGCAATCAACTGGAGGAAGAGGAAGGGGTAAGTCCTAAGGGGAGAAGAGCTCATGAGCCTCCACACTTCTCCAGTCCGCCTCACCTTTGCCAACAGTTTTCCAGCCCTGTCTCCCAACTCAGTAAAGCTATGGTAGTCTCCTGGGAGGCACGTTTCTGAATATGCTCCTTGTACAACTAATTGTGCACTTGTAATAATTTAGGTCTGTTTGTTTTTTAAGACATAGCTAAATAAAGTTTCTGTACATGATTGGAAAAAGCATGGGGTAGGGATAAAAACTAGTTTATTAACTGGTTAAAATAATTTTAGTGGTACAAGTAAATTGTCAGATCTGGGTTCCGTATATATTTATCTTTCTTTAAGAAAAGCCCATTTATAAGTGAAACCCACAGGCAGTTGAGATTTTAATGAACTGTGTATCAATCACTGTCTTTTGAGTAAATTTAAAAGAGAGAGTGAGAATAAATATATTTATTGTTGGTACGGTTCCCTTGCCTCTCTATTCCCGAAGGTTCTGTTTCACTTTGTAATTCTAAACGCCTCAGCTAAAGTAGAAACTGGGTATCTGGTGTTTCAGGATTACATTTAGAGATAAACCAGAATTCTTACCTGAACAGGTGTGTATTGCTTAAGTCTGGATTGGCTTGAGATTCTTTTACAAAGCACACAAAAGACAACTTGTGAATTTCTCTTCGTGGGTGGTTGTGGCTGGTACTTGGCATGGTTGCTGTGGTTATCTTGACTGGTAGTTATTTATTTACATAATTTTTTGCCCATAGAAAGTACATAGAGTGCTTTGACTTCCTGGAAAAAGAACTTTGATTGTTACTTTAAGTTAATTTTACTACAGAGTTAATCAACACACTCTCTCCCTACTATAAAAGATCTTTTAACTACTTTTTTCCCCTTGCTAATTTTCCAAGCCTGATTTTTTTCCTCAAGCATGAACACCTAAATGTCACTCTGTTGAGCATGCAACCCGGTTGCATTCGTGCTATTCTTGTGTGCTGTGGACGCTTTATGAAGCTGGTGAGGTTGGGGTTTCTCTTCTACAACATCCCTTTGGATCCTCACACCTTGAGTACGTCCTTCACACGGGGGTATGTGTGAGCTGATACCGTCACCTGGGTTCTAATGTCACCGAAGCCAAGGGAAGATTATGTTTCAACTCTAATAAAGATTTGAACAAAAATCCAATTAGCGAATTTTCCTTTAGTTTATGAGAAAGTTGAGATAGGTTTCTCTACAACAAATGCTTGTTTGGAATGGGAGAAAGAATCTCTTGGAGTGAATCAATAGTGTGAATGTTTTGGGTTTTACAGTGCCCAAGAAGTTTAATTATATTTGGTTTGTTTAAGTCATTGACTTTTGAAAGTTTGCTTGGGTCCAGATTAATAAATATACTACATTTGTTCCTACACACAATGCACACACACACACACACACACTTATATATACACACACACATACAGTAAGTCCTCATTTAACCTCATTGATAGATTCTTGGAAACTGTGACTTTAAGCAAAACAACATATAAGAGAACCAATTTTACCATAGACTAATTGATATAAACAAGAGTTCAGTACTGATGGCATATTTCTGTTCATAAAAATACATCACTGAACTTTTAATAAAGACCCCAAACTCTTCTAATATTAAACATTGACATGTGAGCACTAAATATATCCATATGTAAGGAATATGGATAAAAACAAGGAAGAGAATGATTTTCTAACCTGCTGATCCAGGATGGGGTCATGGTGCTTGGAGCCAGTCCCAGCAGCGCAGGGAGCAAGGCAGGCAGGACGCCCCCTTGTGTCCTCAGATTTGGGTTCCACATATATTTATCTTTCTCAAGAAAAGCCCATTTATAAACCCATGTATAAGTTGTTCTCTCTCTCTCTCTCTCTCTCTCTCTCACTCACTCACTCACACTCACACACACACACACACTCCCTCACTCAGACTGGGATAAGGCTGGCACTCCGTCCGTCCAGTTCGCTGCAGGAGCTGCACAGTGGTGGGATGTGGGAGGAAACTGGAGTACGAGAGAAAACCCACACAGACATGGGGAGGACCAGGGAGAATGTGCAAACTTCGCATAGACAGCGGTCCTGGCCAGGAACTGATTTTTTTCCTCATCAGCATTGTAATGAAATGACATTGAATGAAACGAGGTTATTTGAGGACCTGCTGTGTATAACACAAAACAAAAGCTTTGTGGAAATACTTCCCTTTACTGAATTTGTACATGTGATACTCTTAATTTTTTCTCCTTTTTAATTTTATTAGACAGAAAAGGTCAGTTCTGACCCAGAGTGGTTTTATAGGTAAAACCCGATTGGTCACAGCCTCAGTTGGCAAAACGGTGCTTTCCATAGGCTCCACTCCTTTTGGAGCATTTTACTATGCTCAGTGCCAGAGGGCTCCTTCACAGTGCTCAGAAGTCACAAAGCTGAGGGCCTCTCTGTGGGTAGTCCACCGTCACAGCAACGCTGTGGAAAGGTCTCACACACCAGGAATATCTTGAGGGGCAGTGCAGATTAGTGGTGCATCTCAGAAAATCATCTGGTCTGAGAACTAAGGACACTGAGCGCCTAAGCACTCATTCACTGTGTCACTCCTCGTCCGGGTTTCTCCCTCCACTCCCAGCCCAGGACCATGTCCATGGACAAAGGGGGTGCCAGGAAATCAGCAGTGGGACTGAGCGATTTCCAGCATGCGCCTTGCTCCCTGCTGGAGCACAGCGGGGAGGAGCCTTGCTAATACACTCGGAGGGCAGAGGACGGCTTGCACCTGCTGGCCGACCCAAGGGAAAGCTTGTGAATAGCACTGTCTGTCAAATTTCTGCCTAATTCTGGAGATTTCTCTGTCATTTTGCTTACTAATCTACTGTTTATTCCCCAAAGGAGAAAAATTAGTAGAGAAATTCAGTCCATTTAACTTTGCTTGCATGTTGTTGGACTCTAGCCTGGTGTATCAAAGATCCTGTCTGAACTGGAAGAAAAGCTGTGTGTGTGTGTGTTTAAACAAAGTTATTTGAAAATGTGATGATTGGTTAGGGATACTTTTCTAAATTGTGATCATACTAGTTTATAGAAAATGTTAGAGGAATATGCCTTTTTAAAAAATTTTAATTGTTCAAGTACAGTTTTCTGCCTTTTACTCCCATCCCAGCCCAACCCCCAGTCCTCCCCACCTGCCTCCCATTTCCACCCCACCCCTTGTTT
The DNA here is from genome assembly GCA_004024845.1 of Tonatia bakeri. NCBI lineage: Eukaryota > Metazoa > Chordata > Mammalia > Chiroptera > Phyllostomidae > Tonatia > Tonatia bakeri. Next base: position 145,154 of record PVIA01001542.1, read on the forward strand.
TTGTCCATGTGTCCTTTATACTTGTTCCTGCAAACCCTCCCCCTTTTCCCCTGAAATTCCCTCCCCTCTCCCCTCTGGTCTCTGTCAGCCTGTTCTCTATTTCAGTGTCTTTGGTTATATTTTGCTTATTTGTTTCTTTTGTTGTTTAGGTTCCTGTTAAAGGTGAGATCATATGGTATTTGTCTTTCACCTCCTGGCTTATTTCACTTAGCATAATGTTCTCCAGTTCCATCCATGCTGCTGCAAAGGGTAGGAGTTCGTTCTTTCTGCTGCATAGAAGTCTGTTGTGTAAATGTACCAAGTTTTTTTGAGCCATTCATTTACTGATGGTCACCTAGGTTGCTTCCAGCACTTGAAAAATATGCCTTTTATTTATTTGCATTTCCATATAATAGAAGCTTGCCTTGTTCATCTTTCAAAATTAAAAAATAAATTTTCTATTTACAAAAAACCTTTCTAAAGTATACTCTGCAGATAGAGTCTTGCTTGCAGATCTTGCTTTCCTTTCTTGCTTTAGCCAGTGGTCATATATGCATAGTCTCATGTCATTGTTAGGTCAGTCCTGTGAGATGGGCAGGACAGGTGGCCTTACCTTATTTTATGGTGAGAAAGCAGCCTCAGAAAGATTAAGTGACTTGCCTAAAGCCATATAGATAGTAATGGTGCAGATTGGATTTGAATGTACTTTGTGTAACTTAGTCCCACACTCTGTATGACACTGCAGCATCTCTGCTCAGTCCTCAGAGCACAGCCAGATCTTGTCTTGATACCATGGTGTCACCACAGATAGTCACTGAACCTTGTGTTAACCGAGCGATGGCCTGGTGGCTGCTGAGGTTCATAAGGATCTCCGCTTTGGTGTGGAGTGGGTCCCCACGGCCTGCCTGTTATTCTGCTTGTGCTGTAGGTTGGGAGCTTTTTCTTTTCACCTGTGTAACCCTGCCTGCCTCCTGCAGTGCCCAACCACTCTCTGGTTTGGCGTTTCTAAGTTGTTAGCTTGTGTGGAAGCCCTGGGCAATCCAATTTATGACCACAGTATTGACGGGAGGATTAGAAGGAGATCCTGAGCCCTCACTCTGGGAGCGATGCTGCCTGGTCAGAGACCGCTGTGACTTGCTGTATTTTCATTAGCTGGTTCGTCAGAAAAGCAGTCTTTCAATAAGTGGGATGATACTGTACTGTGCAAGTATTTTTTTTTTTTAATGTTATCCACTATTGGCTTTTCTTTGTAGTACAGTTAAAGGACATGTTAGCACTAATGTTATAGAATTGTGGCTATGTTTGGGCATCCCAGTTCTTTTTGTAAATGTTAACTTTTAACACTTGTAACACTAGGAGTTTTCAAGCAGGATTGCTGCATTGTTTCACTTACCAAGCGTGTGTAGCTTTCAAGGTTTGGTCTCCCGGAGCACTTTCTCTAATAACTTGTTAATTCTCGCTCTCTTCTCCCTCCCTTCTCTCCGTCTGATATTTGGAGACCAAATATGTTTTCTTGTTTTTCATATGGGTGAAATTGCCTCCTTGTATCTTCATATTTTTCTTCACATTATCTGCTTACAGAAGTCAAAAAATTGTGAAGACAAGGCATGTTTCTCTGAATAATTTACATGATCTGAAACCAGTTCTACTCACTAAATGTTTTTGGCCAAACACTTTAAGTGACTTTTCATTCTCATTGACACAAATTGGAATTTATTTATATAAATAAAATGTGACTGAAAAAGCCTATTGGACTCTCTGCCTTTTTTGTGTGTGATTTTTTAAAATAAGCCACTGTATCTCAAAATTCAGAATTAGTACGATCTTTTAATTGTCTGTGTTGAAATGCTGTAGTCCCCTTTTGTACCCTAGGCTTATAGTAGTTGCTCAGTGAATACTTTGATTTACACATAGGAAAGCTGCAAAAATGTTTGCATGCAATTTGAATAAATTGAAAGTAAACATTAAAAATATTTAAAAATTTTTCTTACTGTGTTTTTTCATTCCCATTCAGCCTCTTGATACCCCCTCCCCCATCACCGCATTGTTGTCCTTGTCCATGAGCCCTTTTTCCTTTTTGCTGATCCCTCCACTCTCAGTCTTCCCCACCCCCCTAGTGGCCACCTTGTTCTTTCAAAAATATTTTTTTTATGTGACTCAAGAAATGAGGCTCAGAGAAAAGCAACAATTTCAAAAAGCATTGTTACCCTTTCTCTCCTTCTCCAAACATTAGAGAATCGATAAAAGATGCTCAGTCCAGATATTAAAAGCTTTTGATACCAAATGTTTACTCTCTGTTTTGGGTGTAAAATCGCTGCGATGATGACAGTTGTAAAGATGCCTTTCTCTTCAGATGAAGCACATTTCAAAGAATTCTGTTTTGTGTATTCCTAATCAGAGATACCAACTTTAGCAGTTATGTAGAGAGAGAGCTTGTTGAAGCAATGACCACATATTTTTCTCTCTTGGTGCCATTTGAGAGCACTTGAGTAAATGCTCGGATATTTTCCCTAAATTAGAGCTATGAAGGGACCCAAGTTGAGTTTCCTTAACAAAACAAGGCCAACTCGTTAGGGCTGGAGGGAACCTCAGAGAGAGCCCTGTCCGGTATCTTGTGTGACAGGTGAGAAGTGGAGGTCCAGGGAGGTGAGTTAGCCCATGAGAGGCCTCCCGGCCGACAGTGGCCCAGTTAGGCTGTGCCCTTACATTCCTTTCTCCTCCCTTATCTGGTATTGAGATTGTGTTCATTTTTATTCATTTCTTTAATTTGGACATTCCTGACTGCCCTGTGATGGTCAAGTGACAGATTCCTTTGCTGACCTTTCAGAGCAGGTTTGGGAAGCTTTTCATTCACTCTGTGTCACACAGACAAGCAACTTACTAATGAGAGCAAAGGGGAACAGGGACATCAGCCCTACAAACGGGATCTCTGGCGTCACTTTGATTCCACTCACAAAGCAAAACTCATTCTGCTTTCAAAGAATTGAAGGGGAAAAAAAGGAAACCCCCAAAACAAACAGAAAACCCCAAGGGCCCCAAGCTGCAGCCTTTCTTTTGTAGGAACTGAAATCCTTCGAGATGGTGGAATAACTTAACAGAGCTCTCAAAAGCACACCTGCCTCAAAAGCAGTACGTGCATTTTCAAACTTTAAACTTAGTGTTCTGTTTTTGACATAAAGGGTTTTTTTTTTTTTGGAGGGACTGTAGATTTATGATCATTAATAGCTGAATTTGCAGAGATGCATTAAATAAAAATTGAACAAAAATGCCAGCCATTACCATCAACGGAATTGTAGACTTTTATTAGAACATAACTGATATTAAGCAAGGATGTGTGTGTGTGTGTGTGTGAGAGAGAGAGAGAGAGAGAGAGAGAGAGGGGAGAGGGCAAGGGGGAAAGGGAAGGAAGATGGAAGACAGGAAGAGGTAAAACAAAAAGGGAAAAGGCAAAGGCTCAGATCCTTTTGGCGTCAAAGCGGAGGATCAGAAAAGAGCTGTTGGGGTGGAGAGCTCTGTTCTCCTTGGCCCTCAAACTCTGTGATTAGCATGCACCGTGGCAAGACGCCTCCCTGAAATTGGTCTGCCAAATTGAAGAATCATTTTCTTGCTTATTTTTAAACTGCTAAGAACAGGGAAAAAGACCGAATGAGCCTAAGTGCTGTGGTTTCCTCAAACCATTATTGTAAATCCTATGGGTCCTGAAATAACTCGCTGGGCCTGGGAAGCTTCAAACTGCCTGGCTGCTCAGAAAGAAGGCTTGGCAGTTGAAAGGGAAATGATCAGCTCCTTCCTTTAAGCATTGTCACCAAGGTTGAAGTGGGTCAGAAGTTGGAGAATGTGGTGATGTCAGAAATAAACTACCTTTTTATGGAAATTCTCTAGTTCTTTACAAAGCTTTGTGTTTTTCAGATATAGAGTTGGCTTAAGCATAGACTATTTTAAATATATAAATGTAATGTAAGTTAAATATTAGGATAATAAACAATCATCAGCTTGGGCACTTCTTGTATGTCTTCCTTTTAACCTATCTTTTTGCTTGATGATTCATAGTAATTATAGTTCAGTTACTGTCTCTGGTTATGAGCTTATGTTTTATTGCCAAGCAAATTGTGGGACCATTTGTATTGCTCCTGGTTGGCCGGTTCATGATCTTGAATAATTCTGACCTGTAGACTTCTCTTTAGAATGGTTTAGGATGGGGATTTGGTGAGTGGAACAGTTGTACCTGTTTCTATAGTTGAAGGTTGGTTATTATTGAAGTTCCTTAGATTATTCAGATGTTTAGGAGAATATGATACAAATGACCTCTTTATTTTAGGTTAGTTGCTTTTTTTGTTGGAGCAGATTAATGTTGATCTGGTATATTAGGAGTCAGTTCCTCAAGGAACTCACTGATGAAAGATACAGCATGAAAGGATAGGAGGTGTTTTTTTTTTAAGATGTAAAACTTTCTTTATTCATTTGACAATGTGATGGTATATATTGAAGATAATTCCCCCTAAAAAGTAGGGGTGCAGAATATAAGATCAGCATATAAAAATCAAATGTATTTCTCTATATTAACAACAAGTAATTAGAAAATGAAACTTGGGTAACTCCATTCACACACAAAAATATACTTAGCAATAAACATTGTTCATTTTGTTCAGTAATGAACAATGTGACAACTACAAGATATTACAAAAGGAAATTATATGAGACCCAAATAAATGTGTGTGTGTGTGTATCTCATTCCAAGAGTAGGAAAACTCAATGTTGTTAAAATAGTAATGGAAATGAGATTATTTTGATGTGATTTTAACCTGGACTTTCCAAAAGATATCATATAAATACACACACACACACACACACACACACACACACACACGGTCTGAGATAATTAACATCTCGAATGTGGTTGGTAGGGTAATAATATGGGTGTAATAATTTATAGTTTCAATTCGAACATTTCATCTAAAATGTCATATGGTGTGCTTGAGTGTGGTATTGTTATGTTACAGAATTACATGCTTATGATTTTGTAATAAAAAAGGGGATGTTATTTGTGCCGGACCCTGTATAATAGGCCTACAAACAATGGCAGAGCTTTAGGAGAATTAAATACAGACTCTAGCAGTTTTATAAGGGAAAAACAAAACCAGCAGAGGGGATCTAGGGTCATTCTTATGACATCTTTGGTATCCGCCCTCCAGCTGGACACACTGATGTCAACATTGTTATATGGATACTTCCAGAAAAATGCTTTCTTCCTCCTTAGGAAAACTACTTTCTGTGCTAACTTGCCTTGAGAGAGAATGGTACCAGTGTTTGTGGGTTTGAAAATGACGCCTCTTTAGACTATGAATTGTTGTTTTAAAGATTTTATTTCTTTATTTTTAGAGAGTGGGGAAGGGAGGGAGAAAGAGAGGGAGAGAAACATTAGTGTGTGGCTGCCTCTTGAACACACCTGACCGGGGGACCTGGCCCACAACCCAGGCATGTGCCCCGACTGGAAATCAAACCGGTAACCCTTTGGTTCTCAGGCCGGCACTCAATCCACTGAGCCACACCAGCCAGGGCTAGACTATTAGTTGTTTTAATAATGCATTTATTGAGAAATAATTGACATGTAACATTATATTAGTATCAGAAAAACTGCATAACTCCATATTTGTATATATCGGGATAGACTATTAATCTATTAATCTATTAATCTAATATGTTACAGAAATTGTGATTTATAAACATTCCATTGGACAGAAAACTGTGCTTGAATGATGATTAAAATAAAATTTAAAAAATCCCATCATAAGTTTAACTATAATTGTCAGTAACTATAATCTAATAATGAGTTTCAGTACAGTTTTATGTAGGAAAAAATAGTATCTATTTAATTGTAAGTAGTATGTTAAATATTTTTATGACTTTTCATAGGAGTCATTATGCTATTGGATAGATATCTCATCCAGGTTTTATACATATTCTTTTAACTATTTGCTTTTGGATGAAATATTAAAGTGATAATAATTCTGGTTTACGCTGAGAATGTTGTCATCTGTTATGTTCCAGGCACCCTGCAGGGCACTGAACGAGCAAGTTCCTACTTTGCAGAACTCCCACTTTAGGCAGGCAGACGGAATTGTGACACAGTGATAGTTGCATCTGTAAAGTACCATGGTGACATAGTGCAAAGAAAGATTGATTCTGGGGGGGAGAGGAGCAAGGTCAAAGGAGGCTTAAGAGAAGTAAGAAAAACAAAAACAACAAAAAACCAGCCTATGGGGTGGAGGCTGCATTCCTGACAAGGAAATCATAGTCTGATCAAGGACAGTGGAGGTATGAGACCATATGGAAGGAATATGGCCCAAAGCCTCCTGATGGGGCCACTTAACAGGGGGTGTGGCTAGAAAATGTTGGGAAAAGAACTGAGTCCAAGTCCAGAAGGGCCTTTATTACTCGATGGGGACTTTGGGATTTATTCTGACCTTGTGTTTTTTATATAAGTTGGAAACATGATTTTTTTCTTAAGGGAGAGAATGGAGCTATTGGGAGGTTTTTTTGTTTTTGTTTTTTGAAAAACTGTAGGATGTATGAAGATAGATTAAGAGGTCAGTCAGCCTTGGAAAGAGAAAAATTAACAACGACAAATGTATGAAGGAGTATTGCAGCAGAATGGAGCATCTCAGCCACAGGCACTGCCGTTTGAAGCTACATCAGGGCCGGGTGACAGGAGCAAGACTGCAGAGCAGACTCCTGCCTGCTGCTGCTGCTTATGCGGGCCTGGGCTTCTAAGCCAGTGGGAACAGCCCTGGAGCCCAGAGGGCAGCAATGGAGTCAAGGCCCATCTATGAGAACTCTAAGAGTCTGGGAGGTGATCTAAACTGATGGAGCCTTGGAAAGTCATCGCTGAATTCCCTGAGAAATGGAGCCAGGGCAGCTCAGAGGCTCTTTAAACAAATCAACTCGTTTAGGCATGGGGAACGAGGGTGCTGTGGGTGAGATCAGGGGTGGTTTCGTGATAAGGGGCCACACGAGGTGTGCTTTCTTGGATGTGATGTCAAGAAGTCCAGACTTGGCTGTGAAGAGAAAAAATAAAATGGAAGTAGCCTTAAGAATAGGCTCAGGCGAGCACATACTAAAGTGGCCAGTTAGAGTAGAACTCCCCTGATTCTGGGAGGAAATACAGTGATATGAATGAAGCTACCTGGAGCCAGGAGCCCGTGAAGAATCGCAGTGAAGTATTTGCCAGTTGCCTGGGAGCTCCACACTTGGCTCGTGTCCAGCACAAAATAAACTGTCCCTTTAACAAGCCAGGACTCAGACATCTCCTACAACTGAAGTGAGTGTGACGAGGATGAAGGCTGCGCTTGGGTTCAGAGTGCAGCAAAATCGATCAGGATACAAGGGCAGATGATGCCAGGATGGGGAGGTGTCGAGAGCAAAGGCCGGTATTCCAGATTTTCCTCTGATGAACTGATGTTGCTTACAGCGGTGGCCAGAGGGGGCACAAGAACCAGGACCAGTTTTAAAGCTCCAGGGAGAACGTGTGATTAGCCAATGTGAAGTTGTGCTGAACTTGATTTCTTCTTTCTCTGTAGTAATAAAAATATATATAGGAAAACCCGGACAGTCATTCTTTCCTGAGAAATTCAGAATATCGGTGAAAACTGAGTTTTTCTAGAACAGCTTAGAAAACTGAAGTATTCCAAAACTTGAGTAAGGTGTTCAGATGGTGTCAGGCATGAAAGTCACAGGTGTGATTCAGCCTTAGCCACCACCAAGGTGTGCCTTCTTTTCCGGGGAACTGGCTTATTCACTTGGTCCTCCTAGTCTTAAAAGTATCGGGGGGGGGGGGGGGTTCCGGCACCTTCAGACTCCTGCAGTACAGGGAAAATGGAAAGTGGTGATTGGGAATAGGTCTTCAGTCCCCTCCGACTTTGAAAGCAGGCCTTGCTTGGTGGAATACTTTGCTAGTTAATGTGAAACATATTCTTGCCTGATATGGAGTAGGGTCTTTCCATCTTTGCCTGACTTCGTTGGTAAGAATCAGGATGCATAGGGAGAAACTATAGTTTGCCTGTTTTCCTTGTGTAATTTTCTTTTGTGGTTTGCCAGGAACAAAGTAGACTTTTGAGCTCTTTAGACTCACTAATTCTATGCATTATGCAAATTAATTCCTAATTTACCCACATTCCCACAATTTTATTGAAACCAAAAAAAATTTCTTAGTATGTAAATTTCACAGCACTGGAGTGATTTGGAGGACCTAGTATCTAAAAACTTCTGGCTAGTTGTGTGGCTACCACTCCCTCCGGCTGAGATAATCAAGTTCGGTTTTCACATGGTGCTGGGTGTTGTAATCCTACAAGGGAGAGAGTGGTTGCTGCTCTAAGGTCATTGTTGGTGAAGACGAGACCTTGGTCCCGTCCATGGGGGTGTAGGTTCTGGGAGCATCCATCATCCTGGGCACGATCCCAGGCTCCCTAGGTTTTTTTTTCAAACTCAGTAGCAATGATCAATGGTGGCAGATAATAATAATTTTAATGGATAATTCTTTTTTTTTTCTAGTTTGAAAAAATGTATTACAATGTGCCTTTTCACGGTTCATTTCTTCACACTTGTTTGACAGTGCAAATGAGGGATCTAAAAAAGTGATCATCTTATTTGATATTAGTAAAAGCCTTTTCTATTTCTAATTGTCTGAGTTTAGTGCTGTGAACCTTTCAGATGGTGATACCTATAGTTTCACTAATTTACTAGAAGATGGTATTATGTTTTTTTTTTTAATGAGTATCCTAGGAAGATTTTTTTTCCCATTGAAAATTTACCACAGTAAGTATAGTGGTAGGGAAAAAACAGGTTTTAAGCCTGATTTGAAGTTGGTTTAAAAAGAAAAAAACTCATGCCCCCTTTCCTATAATTGTTACCTTGCGAAATGTATTAGTTTCCTTGGGCTACTGTAACAAATTCCCACAAGTGGGGCAGCTTAAACAACAAAACCTTACTCTCTCACAGTTCAGGAGGCCAGAAGTCTGAATCAAGGAGTCGGCAGGGCCACACTTGCCCCCAAGGCCTTGGGGGAGAACCCTTCCTGGCCTCTCGCTGCTTCCCATGGATCCAGGGGGTCCTTGCTTTGTGGCCACAGAACTGCAGTCTTTGCTTCCATCTTCACGTGGCCTTCTCTCTCTGTGTCCTGTTCTGTCTCGTGTAAGGACATCTCATTTTCCTGACCACTCCCCTAATCCAGGACCACCTCACCTTGATTCTGCCTCAGGTGCATCTGCGAAGACCCTGTTGCCAAATAAGGTCACAACCTGAGGTCTTGGGTAGGCAGGGATTTGGGGGAAACTATACAACCTATTATATTAAATTATAAATGTTTCCCCTGGTGAGGAAGAGTAGCTTAATTAGGTGGTATTAGGCAAGAAGCTATTGTTGATCATTATTAATTTTGTGCTTTCTATTATATGTTATTACATTGTTTATTCACCCACCTACCTCTTACACTAAACCGTGAGAAGGCAAAGATCGTCTTTTTTCTTGATATAATAATGCACCTAACAAAATGGTTACATATATTAATATGCACATCTATATGTGTCAAAGCAAAACGCTAATGGAGTCAGCTGGAAGGAAAGAGTCTGAGAGTTCATTTAGCCCCCACACTCAGTCCCACGTTTGCAGGCCGTGAGGCCAGGTAGGTGATGCTACAGATGCAGCTGCAATCACCTTCTCTTCACTTCCCAGCTCGGTGTCCTCTCCAGCATCTAAAGTTGTCTCTACTTTAAAAGGTTCAACTGTGAGTAAGCATAGAGAAGCATACAGCCGCCCAAACCTTGTGTACTAACCTGTGTTCAGAAATCTTAACTCTCCAAGTTGTAGAGTTTCTTTCTGTGTGTGCAATTCCAAAAGTTATGCCTAACGTGTAAGAATACTTTCAGGAATTCCTTTGCAATTCATAACATTGCATGGAAGACCACCCAAGACAGGAATGTGCAGGTATGACTCTAGCCATCTGTGGAAGGGTCACGTGGTCAGATGGAAAAGGCTGAGTGCATCTTTGATCTTGATGTAGCCACTCACTAGTCGGTCAAATTGTCTCCTCTGAATCGGTCTACCAAATGAGATGAGCTATACCTTCCAGTTTTTCTCTAAGAGTTAATATCACTGTTATTCATTCCACACGTAAGGGTTTTGTTTTGTTTTTTCATCTCAGTGACCTGCTGGCTAGGAGTCTCTGGTATTTCTATGTGATCACAGCAACTAGGACAGTGACTTTCTCATGGTAAGCAATGTACTGAGCCAGTGCTGCTGGGGGAACTGGAAGATAAGGAGCAGACACCCCGTGATGGTCTGCTGCACTGTATGTTGAAATCCAAACACAGAGAGAGTGTCCACACTATGTAGCAAGGGCTGCAGCCAGCCCCCCAGGACACAGACAGACAGATAGATGGGTTCTGTGAGTCAGTTTCCTGCATCCTGTGGAGTCGAAAGGAAGACCTGCTCACAGCGACGGGCCCTGTGAACAATGGCCACTTCCTGTGACCAGGAGACTCCAGAGGCTGAAGGCCGGGGGCCATTCACTGACTGACTGCACTTCCGAGCTGGGTGCTCCCGTGGCCACATTTGTAGACCGATTCTCTTCAGATCTGCAAAAAATTTTCTTCTTTTGCCTTTTAACCTTGTTAAAGAGTTTATAAGTAAAGTGGCTCTTAACTTGCCAGAGTGAATTTAGCTTTCCAGGGGAGGGGGAGAAATGTCATGATCTGCTTATGGCTGCAGTAGAGTGAGAAATTCACGTGCTGTAGTGCCCACTGAAGGATGTGTATTTTTGTTTCCTCATCTGAAAACTGGCAGGGCCATAGAAGTAAGTGTAACATGCTTCACATTTTTATCCTAACGCTCAAGTTCAGTAACAGTAGTAATAATAGTAACGATTGTCAACGCTTACATGGTGCTTTACTATGTGTCCGCATTGCTGTGGGCACTTCACACACATTCACCCACTTATGGAGACCCAGACAGCTGTGCGCAGAGCTTAGCCTCATAATGTTTAGTGCTAATTATGTACCAGTGTGAGGGTTGTCCCATAACCAGGAAAAAAAGTTAAAATGTGAGTAGCAAAGGAATAATGAAGTCAAAGAATAGTCAGAATTAATAGCAAACAGTTAAACCGAATCCAGTGATTTTGTGTGTGTGTGGGTGTGGGTGTTGTTGATCACATGAGCTGTTCCATCTGCTGCAGTGGAAAATGCTGATAGCTAGACAGACAAATGGACTTGCCCTTGCACTGTTCTCCACGGGACTCTCTGAACAGTGACTGCTCACCCCTGCGCCCCTCACTTTCCAAGCTGATCCTGGCTGATCCTGTGGTGTGAAACAACCCCTGAGAGATAGGGAGGTGTCAGCAGCTCAGCCCAGAAAGCTGGGGATTGGGCAGTGGCTTCCTGTAATCGCAGGCGCTGGCCGGCTGCCCCACTCCCTCTGGCAGTGCGCGCTGGGGAGGTGGGCTGGGAGACAGCTGTGCCTAGCACTACAGGCTGCATCGGCGCAGGCAGAGCACCAGCCCCTCCATGGGACTGCTTCAGCATGTTCTGTCTGAAAGGTGAGGGGGCTTTGGGTCCGCTTGGGTGGTGAACTTCTAGTGACAAAAATGGCCATTTTGCATCAGAGTCTAAATCACATGGCTAGTTCTATTAAAATCAAAGTTTGAGGGAGTTTTGTCAAGTATGAAAGTGAAAAAGTCATTGTTCTTTTTTTGTTGCAAACAGGAAGAAAGACCTCCTGCTAGGGAGAAGGAATTTTCATTTAGATGGAAAGGATAGTTCTCCCTTTGGATGTGTTCCCTCTGTGTTTTGTCATAGACAAAAGTAGTTAAAAGTTTAAAATTAAAGGGAACTTAATAAAAGTAGGAATAGTTTGCAGCAGTAGTGTGAGTCCTATTAGAGAAGTTTCTGCGTGGTGAGTTGCTCATGGGAGGGATCAGAAGGAACCATTCTATTGCTGTGAGCTTTAATATGTGAATTAAGGGATGAAATCAGTTTTACTGTGGACACAGTTCCTGTTCTAGGTGTGTATGTATGGATCATAGCGCTTCTCAAGTACTGGAAGGTGGCGAATACACGAGTGCATGTAGTGATTTCCTGATGAACTGTGAAGTCCTTTCTCTTTTTAGACAATTATTTTTTCTTCAACTCTGTTTTTCTTCCAACTCTTGTCTTAATGTAATTAATTTAGGCATTTGAGAGTGTGTTTGTCTATGAGATTGCTGGAATGGGGGAGTTAAAATGAATTTCCTTGGAACTGAAATAGATTATTTTGTTCATTTCTTTCAGTGTGTGTCATTCTGCTGATGTGGAATTCTTGACAGCTTTTCAATTTTTGGGAAAAAAGTGGTCCTGGCTTGCTTTGTTGATTGCTTCTTGGTCCTCAGTCTGTTAACGAGGAATAGACAGAGTCTCTGGTCTTAACCTTTACAGTGTGAACCCTAATTTGACACCTTAGACACCGCCCAAGACTTTAATAGTGCGCTGAGTTCCAGATATTTGTTTAAACAGCTGGTACAATGTTGATAAAACGAGAGGGTAAGAGCAAAAAAGAACATCCCATCTTTTTCTCCCTAAGAATTCATTTAATTTATACTATAGAGTTCATCTAGATGCTGTGGATTCTAAGGAACGCATAAGGCTGAAATGACTTGATTATTTCCGGAAATTAATTTCAGATGAAATGAGTTACGAGCTCTCATGTTGCTGGTTCTGAAAAAGTTGTTGTCTCACAGAAGAATGTCACCGTGACGAGCCCACGTCCAGTGTTGTTGGACGGGGTGCGTGCTCACCCAGTGCAGCCTCCACAGTGCAGTGGAAATCGCGGTGATCTAAGGATAGCGTAAGGCTTAGGGTTTTTAATTGAGTGCAGGTGTGGAGTCGTCGCAGGGTATGACTTTTGCAGCTTCAACATATTTGTCTCCACCCATTCCCATAACAGCAATTTCAGTTTATTAAAGAATCTATCAATTTCATGGACTCTTAGTTTCCGTGGTAACTTAGGACATTTCAGAAAGTCAAGTGAATGGCATGTGATGACAACTGAGTGCTTTTATGCTGAAGTGTGTGTTTTAATCAGGAATCCACAATCCCTTTTAAAGCCCACTTCTGATCTCCCAGTGGCCAGGACAAACGGCTGACATTTTGCTCTTTTCCTGTGATTTATAGCCTCTTGATTTACAGTAATGATTTTTTAGGTTGCCCTTTGTGCTACCTGTGAGGCAACCCCATGATAAGTAACGGTGAATGAGGTTCAACACAGGACTGTTAAGGGCTCCTTGTGATGCTTTGTGTCCTTACTGTGTGCTCTCCTCTGTGGGAGGCACTTTCAGAGGCTTTATTAGCTGGCCTGTTTCTCTGGCTGGATGGGGTTCTAGGAGCTCTGGGGTCTGTGCTTGTGATTTGCATTGACTTTAAAGGAAACATGATTGCCCTACCTTTGGCTTAAATCATGTTCCTGCTATTTCTTTTAACTGTTGAAAGAAAACCCTCACACCAGGAAGCCTCCCTCATTGATGCAGGGTTTTCTTTTCTCCATGTAGGCAATTTTTTCTGAAGTAATGTCTACTCCACTTCTGGTTGATTTGGTGCTAGAAAAAGAAATGATTTCTTGTAAGAGATGTCATCTTTGTCATTCTTGTCAGTAATAGCTCATATAGTTACAGTCACTCTCTACTATGGCCATTGAAGTAGCTCAGACACGCCCACTCCACCCAAGTTCGTTTTGTATGAGCAACGTCTGCGCTCCTGTCCTGGGAAGATGTTCTCTCAAGTCCTGCCAAGGTCCCTGTGGTTAACAGAGCCGTGGTGTGTTGTTCCTTCCCTGTGTGCTCAGTGTTCCAACATGGTCTGGGAAGTGAGTTTCTGGCTCATCAAACAATATGTTTAATGGCAAACTACCATGCCTATATCACATACCATCCATGGATTACATTGTTCAAAAAATTAGAATAAAATATTTTTGCCACTGAAGCTGCATGGAACCTATTTAAGTCCCTTTGAGACAATCCAGGATGCAAATTTCTTAATTTAGTATACCAGTTCATCTCTGTAAATACTAATTGTCTTTGTAGTGCATGTCCAACTGAAGACTTTCCTTTTTTTAATTTCTAATCCATCACAGACAGACACATTGTAAGACATAAAATTATGTGCTCTGAGGTATCGTACACCACAATGTCAAACAGCTATAAAAATTCTGAAACATTTAACCTCATTTGCTTTAGTAATCTTCTTGTAGACTAGTAAGCAAAGCATTGGCCAGCTGGCACTGGTTAGTAGATAAACCTGTATTAGTTTCCCAGAGCTGCTGTAACAAATTACCACAAAGTGAGTAGCTTAACACAGAAATTTCTTCTCATAGTTCTAGAGGCTGAAGTCCAAAATCAAGGTGATGGCCAGGCTGTGCTCCCTCTGAGGTCTTTAGGGGAGAAGCTGTCCTTGCTCTTCCAGTTTTTGTGGCCTCAGGTGTTTCTTGGCTTGTGGCAGCGTCTCTGGCTCTGTCTTCACCTGGCTGTCCTCCCCGTGTGTCTCCCTGTATCTGTGTCATGTGGTTTGCTTATAAGGACATTGTATTTAGGGCCCACCCTAATCTAGTGTATGATCTCATTTTAAGTGAGTACATCTGCAAAGACTCTATTTCCAAATAAAGTCACATTCTGGGGTTCCTGGTGGGCTTGGATTTGGGGGGGAATGCTTCACCTCATTAGAATGGGTCATATGTAAAATCACTGACTGAAGTAGCAAGATAGCAGGTGTATTTAATGGACAGCTGTAAGAGTGTTCACATAGCTGCTTTGATGATGCATTTGAAACCTATGTCAATGCAAGCGTAAGACAAGTTTGTATGTGTAGGTACGGGGTCGAAAATACACTCACTTTGATCAATCATGCAAAAGTAGAAAATGTTGGCGTTACCCCCACTCCCCCCGCCAATTTTTTACATTGATTTGAGAGAGAGAGTCATCAATTTGTTGTTCCACCCATTTATGTGTTCATTGGTTGGTTCTTGCATGTGCCCTGACTGGGGACAAACCTGCAATTGTAGCATATCAGAATGATGCTCTAACCAACTGAGCTATCCAGGAAGGGGGAAATTGTTGCCTTTTTATTTCCTATAAACAATCCAGTTTCCTTCATGAACTCTTATCCTGCTGAGAAGGGGAAAACAAAAAACAAAATTGAATTCAGTTCACTGCAGTCAACTCAGTGTAAGCCAAAAATTTAAACAGTTGCATTAGATAGCTCAGTCTACTGGATGACTCAGTCTTTCAGAATTCTCCTGTGATCCTTCTCTCTAAAGTAGATTCTATTGCTCAGTTTCCCGCTTATTAATAAAACAGAAGTGATGCATGCTAAATTACATCCTTTTGAACCATTGCTTGATCATTACATAGTTTCAAAAAATTGTAAAACGTGATACCTCTGTTTAGTTGTTTAAAATCATTGCTCTTATGAAAGGATTAATGAATAAATTCTTTTGTGCTCTAAGAATAATTTTAGCATGTTTCATGAGTATCATGGACCTTAAGTTTCTGAATTTAATATTGGATTTTACTGGGCCAGCATTCTCCCCAGAGATTTAAACCTGGGCTTGGTGTTGAAGTAGAGTCTTTCCTTTTCCCTCTTTATGTGTCGTCCAAGATCTAGAAATGTAGTTTCATGGATTGGAAAAGTGGTGAATTGTGTGGAGCCGGGTGTACCCCAGCTGCCTGGATGCTCAGCATGGTAGGGTCCTGTCTCCATCCTTTTCTGCTTCACAAGCTAAGAGTTAAAGGAAAGCCTTTAGGTTGTCTAATAATAGCAGAGTTATGTTTGAGATTACAGCTCAGAACTATCTCAGGCATGTGCTTCTGCTCCCGAGAGGGGAGTTCATACTAAAAAACTCAACTCTCTTTCCTTGTTGTGAACCCTGGAGCCCATCACAGGCCTCTTTCCAGTTGTCTCGTGTATGTTGTGTATGTAAAAGAATTCCTTAGATTCTTTTCTTGGCAGCATTTGGAAAATAATGTCTGGAATCAGAAACAGATTTGTTATTTCTGTGCTGAAACAAGTGCATTTTTCAAGTTAGCTAGCAAGCAGCCATTTGCTCTGGCAGGTTCCCCACCCCTTCTTAAATCCAGTAATAAACTGTCAAGTAAGCATTGAACAAAGTTTATGCTATTTTCGTCTTTGATCTGCACATCATTTGAAAAGACTTTAACAACTGAAATGCAAGTGACCCTGAAAAATGTTGCATCTGTGTAAATCTGGACATTTTACTACCATACGTTTAGATTTTGAGTTTTACTTAAACTAGCAGCAGCTTTAGAACTGTAGTCCTGCAAGTCTTCCCTAATTCTTCCCCCCTCCTTTCATTTAAAAATTGCATACAATTGTTAGTCAATAACTTACCGCTACCAAGGGGAATTCACACTTGCTCAATCTGCAATTTAAAGTAGCACTTTTAATAAACACACTGGTGTATCATGCATTTTTCAAACTGGCAGGCAAAGCCCTTGAAATTTAATAAACCAAACAAAGCTAGCCCTTTATTTCCTTTGTCTTTCCCTTGAAAACTTTGTCATGCCTTCTAGTTCCCTTTCTTCCTTCCACCGCTAATCAAAATCTTGGTTTTAAATATGTTGCAGTGAAAGCCAGATCACCTTGTTGAATAGAAGATTAAATATACACTAGGAGATGCTATCCTCAAGGAACGAAAGAGCAGTTAGCAGAGCCCTGCTGCCTGAAGCGCAGGGAGCTGGAGGTCTGCTTGTTTCTGGAGCATGCTCCATGCAAGGATAGTGCCCTGGGTTATTTGGCGGGTCTGAATCAAATGAATTATCAAAGCATTGGCAAAGGGTTCAGTAAAATTCTTCATTTTAATATATCCTGCCCCATATTTTACCCATTTTTGTTTCCTTTGATTTGCTGATTTTCGTGTCTCCTTTTTTTAGTTCTTTTTCTTTCCTTCTCCTACCCACTGGTTGCCCGTTGGGGGAGCTGTGTTATACCTAAACCGGATTGAACTCCCTCTGGTTACAAAGGTGTGATCAGTAGTCTGCACACGCGTCAGTAAACGTGGTGGTTAACAGGCGAAGGCAGATGGATCAGGGGGATCGAGGTAGCTCACCACTCAGGACGGCCTGTCACCACCGTCAGCCCGGCACAAAGGTGTGCCCCGGTACGTATCTTTCTCTTTTAAATATCAGAAGAAAATACTGCCGAAAACAACCCCAGGGGCTTGAAGCAATTAACTGCTTTTGCATGACTAAATAGCTTGGCAAGATTTTGTATCGGGACTCTGGATAGGGAGATGGATAGTCTTAAATAAAAAAAAAAGTCAATTATTTTATAAAAGCATACATGATGCTTGAGTTTGAAATCAGAAGATTTAATTTGACAGGCAATATAATGACAAACTATTTGGTCTGATGTTGACAGGATTCATCCTTCATCTGCTAATTACATGACATCAGGTTTTGTTAACTTAGATTGGGTTTAGAATTTTTATTGTTATTGTCAAAATGTGGCTAATACTGAGAACCACTGAGACAGATAACCATGTGAACTTGAACTTGGGTTTAATTTGTTGGGTGGCTGGGTGCATCATAAGAGAAATGTGAGCACTCATAGCCACTCTCTCTTCCGAATGTCATATAACAAAAAGGTATAAATAGCATCGGGGGAACTTTAGGAACCATGGGTTCAAATGTGATTTTAGTGAATTTCTATTTAAGTGGAGAATGTTTTTCAAAGGTGGGATTCTATATTATGTTTGTTCTTGAGAAATTTTGCAAGACAGCATTTGAAAGCTAAGGAGAAAAGTCTCTCTTGAGGACCAGAAGAGGACATGTGTGTTCTTTATTGTTTCATTTTACTGGGTGAAACTGTGTGAGGTTCGTTGTCACTGAAACTTTCAGAAGGAAAGTTGGGACAGTTGCTTACACTCTCCTGAGGGAGCTGCTGTTCAGAGCAGGGATGAGGGGAGGGTGGACCATTGCATTCTGAGGGGTGTTCTTAAGACAGGGAGGCAGAGGGCTTTCAGGTTTCAGTTTAGGGCAGCTTCCTGGGAGAGGCAGGAGCCCAGGAAATTCCGGAGTTGCTGGAAGATCCCCGGAAGAAACTGATTCACACCAGAAGTTAAGAGGAGTTTTCTGTTTTCAGACAGAAAAGATTCCTTGGCGAATAAAAAGGGGCCTCAGAAAATGCTTTGAGATGAGATGAGATGAGATGAGATGAGATGAGATGAGATGAGATGAGATGAGATGAGATGAGATGGCAAAAGAAAATAAAGCAGGTTGACGCACCTAGTTCCAGTGGTGTTCCATCTCTCCTCCCTTAGCTGTCTCCTACAGATTGGGGGTTTTGCTTTATCCTTATCATTTCCTAGTTTTAAGAGGGCAAAGGGAGCTCTAGTCCTTTTTTTCCTGGAAAAGTGTTGCTGTAACAGAATACCCAGGTTTATGAAAAGAGAAGGCCAATAGTATCCCTAATTTATATATCTAGAGTCATGCAAAATTTGTTGATATTACAAAGTACTTCTGAAGTTCATGAAATCAGACCAAAATGTTTTGGGCAAATTTTGTGTGCAAGTGTTAATTCCCCAGGTATTGGTGGACACCTACCATGTTTCAGGCTTGGCTCCGACCCTAGGGACGCATCCCCAGGCCGCTGTCCCTGCACTCCCCTGGGGCCTGGGGCCCTTATGCTCCCAGGACCTCTGCTGCTTTCCTGGCCACTTGTGCCCACTTCTGTGGGGTTCTCCTTCCCCAAGACCCAGTTTGAGAATAAAGCAAAGCCAAAGACTTTTTAAAGGTTTCCTTACTAATCATGACCCCAACGATGAAAATAATTGACAGGTTAGTGAAGTGAAGAAGATTGAGTAAAACCCAACTCTGTCTATTCATATAAACTTGAGTAAAGACTTCCTTAGCTGTAAGAGGAGAATCTACCTGGTAAAATAACCAAGCATTTTATCAACTTTTGTAAGCTTCCGGGCATTTTCTCACAAGTATGTAGTCATGCTATGTACTTACTTATTAAATTGTATTTTTCAATTATAGTTTACATTCATTATTATTTTGTGTTAGTTTCAGGAGCACAACATAGTGGTTAGAGAAGCATCTACTTTACAGAGCGGTCCCTCTGAGGTTTCCAGTGCTCACCTGCCCAACACAGAGTTACTATGGTGTCATTGACCATATTCCCTATGCTGTACTTTTCACCTCGGTCACTGTTTTGTTGCCACCAACCTGTACTTCTCAATCCCTTCACCTTTGTCACCCGTGCCTCCAAACCTCTCCCCTCTGGCAACCCTCAGTCTGTTCTCTGTGTCTGTGTAATACTAATTCAGTTTGACCTAGGTGCTTCATAAAGTTACTAATTTGACTTACCTCAGGCTTGTGAAAGTAAAGACTAATGTGTACCATAATTTGTAAATGTGGTGTAACTATACAGTGAGAAAGGTAGGTAGACTTCTTGGTTTTTCATTGCAGCATATTTATCCCAACTTCTGTAAAGGTTTCTGGAATCACAGTTGTAGGACCACACCCAGGTGAATGAAAGGTATGGTAAGTCACGTAGACTGGCAAAGGAGCATTGTAGCAACACAAATATTTTGAAAGCTATGGAAGCCAGCGAGAGTATCCTGATATGTTCTAACTGCTCCAGCGGAAGTGTTTGCTTGCCACAGCAATTGCGACAAAACCTTTCCTTTTTGGAAATGTTCCTGGCGGAACAAATGCTGGATAAAAATTTAAAACAAGGTTTTGACTTCACACATGGTGACTTTTATAAAATTGTTTTATTTTCAATCTATCCCTATCTAGGAATGGATAAATGGATAGTTTTATCCTTACATAGGTGGAAAAGTCCTTATTTTAAGTTGATTGCTGAGGAACTGGCACGGAGCTCTCCTTGACTCACTGGGGTATTTTCTTCTCTGTCCTGTCTCAGCTATATTCCTTCTTCTGTCAGTAACTGGCAGCCCATTTGTCACTTCAGAGAGAACTGGTTAGTGAGTTTGAGAGTTGTCCAACTGAATTGGAAGTAAATTACAATGGAAACTTTTAAAAAAGTAGCATACTCAGAAGATGATGTTATATGTTCATCTCTCCAAAAATACGGAGTCCATAAATGCTGAAAGGACTTGAATGCAGATGAATGTTTTTTTTCATAGCTATAAGCATGATTTAAATATAAAACATTAGTTTGATATTTACCTTCACTTTTAGGCTTGGGTTTACAAGACTCCTTCTGTAGAGACTGCTTCTTTTTAGTCACCCACTGAGAACATCTAAAAAGCTTAAGCATCTGGTGCCTTTTTGCTTCTCACAGAAAATTAGCGTTGGTAAGGAAGATATTCTAAATCTTTATTTATATGCTTTTTGGCTTATGGTCAATTTGGCTGAAAATGAGTTTGTCTTAGCTGCCCCTCTCTTCTCTCTTACCTTCAGGAAGTTGATGAATAGATCCATTGTTGGTGTTATCTGCAAAAGATAACATATCTGCAAAATGGAGGGGAAAACAGGAGCCCCCCAAATAGATGAGATTCCTTGGGCGCACGACATACCAAAGGGCTCTCCCAGACAGCTACTTTGGACTGTGTTTGACCAGGTTTTCTTTAAATTAAATTCCCTTTCCCTCATTTCACCATTGGAAAGTGACCTTCACGCTCTGTGGGTGAAGAGCAGCTGCCTGTCTCTGTCTCCCACTCTGTGTGAAGTCTACAATTAGGTCAGACTGTATGGAGAACCCTGGAGGGAAGTGAGAGAATGGGCTTCTCTCTGCTGAAGTAGTGCTTCCCTCGCCGACAATGGGAATTGTCACTCGAATGCTATGAGAATTCTCTTCAGTGTCAAGGGTCCTTAGCTGAATCTAATCTTTGTGATATACTGATAATTCTTGAATATCTCTCTTCAGCAGAGACCTCTCCCCTAAAGTCCAAAATGAATATTCAGCCGCCTACTCCACATTTCCAACTGGATGTCTAATAGACTTTACGAGCACATCAAAACTCCTTCCTCTTCCGCCCCCTTCGCCCCCATGTCCTGTCCCACTGTGGTCTTCCTCATTTCAGTAGGTGGCAGATCCATCTTTCCAGTTGCTTGGACCAAAAATCTTGAAGTCATATGACTCATTTTTCTCTCACAACCCCTTTTCTATGTGTTAAAAAATTCTATCAACTCATTTTTTAAATCTTTTCCAGGATATGACTCCCTCTCACCACTGCCCCTGCTGCCTTCTTGCCTGGGTCTTACCTGTACAGCTCTCATAGCTTACCTGTACAGCCTTCTTTCAACCCAGCAGCCAAGGTGAACCTGTAAAAACACAAGTGAGATGGTGCCACTATTTTGCTCAAAGCTCCATTTTATTCAGAGTAAAATCTCAAGTCTTGGCAATTTATCTTTTATTTGGGGGTGCCTGTCACAGGCCAGAGCTACACCACAGAGGAGAAGGGATTGTTGTCTGTGCCACAGAACTCAGAGCTTTGTCAAATCCTTGAGTCTGGCAGAAAGCAAAAGGCTTCCCCGTGAAACTCCAGTCCCACGTGAGTCGTGTTCTCATTCAGTGTGCATAGAAGGTATGGTCTGTAATGAGACTCCTCCATCTTTTGTGCCATGGGAATGAAGACTGTCCTATCCTATGTCATTTTGCCATTAAAGGTAGCAATCTGCATACTTAACTAGCTACTGTGCTGTACCTTTAGTCTTTATTAAATAATTTTGATAAGAGAGTTTCTGTCGGAATTTTAGGAAATTGATTCCCATGGCTTTTATGATAGGACAAAACAGTAGGGAGCCTATTCAAATTAGAAAGCTAACTTACATGTTTAATAAGCAGCTCAGTTTTTATTCTTATGCATACATAGATTTTGCTGAGCTTTGCTGTGTTATAAGGAATAGCAAACAGTTCTCTCCTGAAAAATGCAGGATATTTTACTTTCTCATAGTAACCTGACATTTTCTTTCATGGAATTAATAAAATGGATGGCAGGATCTGACCCCACCCTCACCCCTCATTGAGTGGGACTTGAGTGTTCTCCATGTACCTCCTATTGTACAATGTGTGGTAGTGATGAGTTCTAGATTCTAAGGTCCTTAATGGCATAGCTCATTGATGCCACCAAGAATAAATTCTTTAATATTTGTGGGTTAAAGGACTGAAATGTAATATTTAACCTAGTTCACGTGAAAATGACTTTAGCTATTGGTCTCTGTGAAAATAAATAGACTTTTTTGAGGATAGCTTAAAATATAAAAGTAAAGTTTTCTACTTTCAATGGGACTGAAAATATGCAGGCAGTAAGCAGAGCAAGAGAGATTTTCAACTTTTGGAGCTTTATTTTCTATAGCAACCAGATAGAAAAATCTAATGCAACAACTTCAATCCTTAATGGCTTGTAAGGGGGGAAGCTGATCAAAAAGGAGAGGAAGGTGGATATGCTTTCAGAAATCCAAACATTCAGAACAAGGGAGTCTAGGCTTAGTGGCAACGGGAGGGGTGGGGGAGGCGCACTTCTCAAGTACCGTCTTAGTCTTTGAAGTGGCAGGTCACCACCAGGGAAATGGCTAGATACCAGCTGGCTCCTCTCAGCACCTGGCTGGAGTGGTTTTATTTCTCTTGACTAAAGGATTGAGGATTTACTCGCCAAGGAGGAACACACTCTTTATAAACTTTTTTTCCCTCTTGGGTTTTCAGTTAAACACACACATGTACACACACACCCTCCAATGATGAATGAGCAATTGAGCATAGACAAAAATAATAATAATAATAAAAGTGATAAAATTATCTATAGAAATATGGGATGATTTTTTTTCTCCTAGCAAACCATTATTTAAACATGTGAGTTTTTTGATGTCTATAGAAATTTTATTCCATTTGATCCTCCCATTCCTGGTTCTAAAATTTCAGATCCACTGGATTATTTTCTAAGGTTCTCCTGTATTTATTTCATTCTATTTCCATTGCAATGCTTGTTCCCATTTTCTCTTTAAATATGCTTTCAATTTGGTCACTGTGTTTTTCTGTCCATATTAGGCACTATGAGAACAAACTGGTTATTATTCAGGACTTGATATCAGAGTATGCCTAGAGGTGCTCTATTACTACCTGTTGAGTGATTGCATGCTTAGCAGCATTAGGGACTTTATTGTCTCCTTCTCTCTCTGAACTGTTATAGATATTAAAAGTTATAGGCACTTTGACCTATAGGTTGTCTTTCTCAACTCAGAAATACAAATGATGGGCCCAGCATTTAATGACTGGTTGAGTTTTTCCTAAAACGCACATTCAGGATGATGAGCCTGAAACCCTCATGATGTGGTTAACTGTGAGCAGAGTTTCTGCTCCTGGGTCTACCATTTACTAAGTCAGAGGAGGCCCCTGGACCATTCTGAGCCATTTCCCCATCTAATAAATACAGGTGACTGCCCTGCCTACTAGATGTGGTGATTTTGTGGGAATCAGTGAGGTAAGGTACCCCCAATGTGGCAGGAAGCCAGTGATCCTCTCTTCCTCCTCCTCTCCCACTCTCTTACACTTCCTGTCAATTCCACCTCTAACAAGTTCAGGACCCACCTTTCCTCTCCATCCCCTGGGCCAGCACTGTTTTAAGGTGGGGACTAGTAGCATTTAATACTTTTATTGGCTCATCAGCCTCCTAACTCTGTGAATCCAGGCTAATTGCTCTCTAACCCCTTCTCCAAACTCTATACAGAATGTGAATAACAGACCGCGTCATGTTTCTTCCCAGGTTAACACTCTTCATTCCCCACCCTCAGCCCCCACCATCCCATTACCTTTAGGATCTAGTTAGCTTCTTTAACGTAACACAGGGGAGCCCTTCCTGAAAGCGTGCCTCCCTGTCTTCCTCTTCAGCCCCAGATTTCACTAGCCTCTTCCCCATCTGCATTCACTTTTGTTTGTCCTTCTTGGCGTGTGCCAGGACCCTTAGCTTAGAATGAAGATCTGTTTCTCCCCTCTTCTACCAAACATTTAGATTTGACCAACACAACTCGGTCAGACGTTCCCTCCTTTTGTAAGCCCTCCATATCAAACATTTCAGAGCTGGTGTCGCACCCCTTGTCTGTGCCCCCTCACAGGGCCACGCAGCTGTCTGTCTTCTCTTGTGCTAGGCAGTAAGAACCTAGAAGGCAGGGAGTGTGTGTTCTTCCTTATCCTGCCGAGAATCACATAAATGTTGGTTGAATTTTTCATTAATATTTGAAAAATATGGGGACAAATTCTGGTGTATCATTCAGCTTAGTTTTGGAAGCAAAAGAAAAAGTATTCAATGTTACCCTGCCCTTGCATAAAGTTTTAAAAACTTCACACCTGGGAATTCTTTGACTCATGCCAGCTATTTTCACTAAGAAATTTCTAAATAGTTGAAATGTACAATGAATTTCAAGTAACATTATTTGTCTTAGAAAAAGTAACTATGCCAAGAAATCCTATGATAATTCAGTTTTATCTGGGCAACTGTTTGGGATGCAGTGCCACAGCATTCTGTAGGAGTAAATGACGTGAATATTGTCAACCAAAGCCAGGTATTCAGGACGAGGGCTGTAGTATATTGCCTGGAATGGTGGTGCACACTAAAAATACTAATCCATTCAAGAAAAGCACAGGTAAACAATTTAGTGATTAATTCATGATTGATTATCAAGGCAAAATGGTCTTTTTGAGGAATTTTGATCACTTTGAGGAATGATGGTCTTTTCCAAATTGAGGAATCCAAATAATAGAAAATAACTTCTCCACTCTACCAACTGCGATAGTCAAAATACTGGCTCCCGTGACTTTCAGCCCGTCATCACGCCTGTCAGTGTGTTACCCTGTACGCACAAGGACTTTGCAGCTGTACTTAAGGTTACTGCACAGTTACTTTAATGATGGGATTAGCCTGGCTCACCCAGGTGGGTTTAATGTGATTACATAGGTCTTTAAGAGCTAAGCTTTCTCCTAGCAGATGGCAAAGGGGAAGCTGGAGAGATTCTAAGTGTGAGAAGGATTCATCGCTGCCTTAAAGATGGAGGGGGCCACTAGGAAACTAAGGAGGATCTGAGTTCTGCCAAAAATCTGAGTAATTGTGGAAGCAAATTTCCCTCCACAGCCTCCAGAGAAGAGCCCAGGCCAGCCAACACCTTGGCTGAGGCCTGTGAGGCCCTAAGCAGAGAACCCAGCCAAAGCTGCTGGCCTTGGGGCCCAGTGAACTGTGAGATGATAAATGGACACTGTGTTAACATGCTTACTTCGTGGTAATTTGTTACAGAAGCAGTAGAGAACTACTGCACCAACACAACAAAGCGAAAAAATGGGATTGGGATACAGGAATCTTTGGGTTTGGGAACATTTCTCTTAGGAAGACTTGGTTTCCAGTGTACCTTAATATTGAATGCACTGTGTCTGACAAACAGATTGAATGCCCTTTCTGGCAGTTGTAAGAGGTCTTTATTTCTGGCAGGTCCATGATCTTTCCCTGACCTCTGGAACGTCATAGTTGACCCAAGGCATGCCTCTGAGTGTGTCTCAGACTTCTTGGGGCTCAGTGGAAAAATCAACCAAGGGATCTTTCATTATTATATGCTGACTTTGTGCAGGAAAGATTAACAATAATAAATTGGAAGAATGAAGATTGGTTTTGGTAGTAGAATATCAAAGGCTCATTCTTGGTTTTTCCAAGTGTTGTGTAAAAGCAGGACATTTGAGATGCTGAGTTCTTTTTAGCACTGTTTTTCTAATGTTACCTTTATGAGAGCCATTCTCTTTGTCAAAGGCCTCCTCAAACCCCAAATGCTTGAAATGCATTAATCTTTTGTTAATGAAAAGAGGATTTGCTTTTGACTTCATTTAAGAAGGACTGTACTCTCATTGTAGTTCTAAAGCCATTTATTTTAGTTGGAATGTACAGGACAAAGACTTAAGTCGGAGCTGTGCTTTGCCAGTGTGGTTAATTTGGCCACATTAAATATTAAAACAGTTGACATAGTATCAAAATAGAGAACGGTTTTGTCTGCATAAGGTGATTGATAATAGCAAAGTCAGAAATTAATGGAGTTGGTAACATACTTAATCACTTACCTTTGTGGAAATTGACTATTGTCGACATCTTTCTAGAGGACAAATCATGAATCACAACGTTATTTTTTCTCAAAATGCAAAATAGCAAGCTTATAGGTAACTTTTTAAATGACTAGTCAAAGAATGAAAATTAGGCTACTGACTTGGTGATGCGCCATCACCGCTACCATGAGAATTTAAAAGCCTGATGCTTTTTTTTTTTTTTGGCTTGCTTTGGTTATGTTATATGTGTAATGAATTTGAGATGTAATCCTTATTTTGGAAATGAGAGCTTTATTTGATCCACTGCACACTCATTTCGTCATCCAGGCATTGTCACCATTTTCTTGCTTTTCATGGCCAATCTCTTGTCTTTGTCTCAGCGTATTTACTTTCTCAAAAGAAACATTTACTTAGGATGAGCAAACCTGCCATGGTGTTTGGTGGCCAGGGTGGCTGCTGAATTGTCACTGTCCCTTTCCTTTCTTCCTTGATCCTAACACCTGGCACAACTGTTCATTCAGCTCTGCTGTGTTGTTTCTGTCCTGCTAAACGTGTCCCATCCCTTCCTTCTGAGTGGAAACTGCTCTTTATGTTTTACCACTCACCTTTACTTCTCTATTATCCCAGTTCTCTGAGTATTAAGACTATATTTTTGAAGTAATAGAAGAAACAAAATCTTGATATTTTAAGCTTATCATGTAATTATCTGAAGTTATATTTACTTAAAAGCCTTATAATTATGCCAAATAACTTGCTTTTTCTTCATAATCTTATCATCTGCTTCTTAATATGCTCTTTACTAGTTGGTTCCCAGTGAATTACAAAATACGAATTGGAAAATGGTCCATGTACCTCGGAGGAGGAAGAGAAGAGGAATAAATAAGAAGGAAGGTTTGGCTTCCAGTTCACAGGCTCTTGTGTGGGGCTTTCAAATCACTGATGACTTGGCCTGCCAGGCGGTGCAACTCTGTGACGATGGGGCAAGTCACTTACCTTCCCTGGGTCTCAGCTCTGTCACCTCTTAAACGCCTAACTTACAAGGTTTTCATGAACTTTCAGTGGGATAATGCGTGTAAATCTGGGCTGGAACCTGGCTCGACCTGATAACTGTTAACGCCAGGTTTCTCCCTGTCATTTGTGTGTGTTAAATGCTCCATAGGCTCTGTACCTCTGAAGAGCATTTGGCGTACTGCAGCATCCAAGAGGGTCTTTTCACTTTGGGTTTCGGTTCCCTAAGTGGGCGGGGAAGGGCTGTAGTGGCTGCCCACTCCTTCCTCCTGTTGACATGTAAGTGCTGCCAGCCCGTGCCTGCCCACCGCTGGTCCCGCACCACTCTGACCTGCCAGTTCTTCCAAGCTGTAAGCTCAGCTGCTGTTCACGGATGTAAATGAGGGGATTTGTGTCCATGGCGTCACAAGCCTGATAAGCCTTATGACTCTTTTGTCATTTCAGATTAAGATTTAAAGAAAGGAAAGAAACTTTTATTTTACTCTTTTGCCTTTTCTGTATCCCAGATTGCTCTTTGTGTGCAAAATCAGAATAATCCTCTAAAGGTCTATATGGTCTTTGGGGTTCCATAATTTTTTTTCTGTGCACTTAATTTCAATTTCCAAAATACGTGTTTACAAAAGAAATCGTTATCTGCACAAAATTCAGGGCAGCCTCACAGTGCTGGCTTGGCCTCAGATGTCAGTGAGGATGAAGAGGAGGCAGTGAAGAGAGATGACATGATTTGTGAGCCGCTTGTACAGCTGGCTTGGTTTCCTTTCTTGTCTCAACATGACAAAGCAGAGACAAGCTAATGTTACCCACGTGACAGGATGTGTTCCCTTTTTAAAGCATATCCAGGCAGAAAGAACAAGGATAGATTCTGGGAAAATTTCAAAAATGTACCAAGCATGACAGACTTCTTTATGGATACTATCAAGATGGGTTTTATTCAACTTAAGACCATTTGTCAGTTAATTATAAACTTTATTAATTGGTATTGCATCTAAAAAGAAATAGAAGGAAACCATACAAAATCAGACTCTTTGGAAAATAGTGATACAGAGAAAGTTAAATTTCAAAACTGATGAGATGTAGCCAAAACTGCATGAAGAGGAAAATTAGTAAACTTACATATTTTTATTTTTAAACAAAAAAAAGAATGAAAATCAAGCTCTGACTCAAGAAAACTATGAGGAGCATAGTTGTTGAGAAGCATAACACAAATAGGAAAAAGACACAGTCACTGGAATGTGTTTCATACCTCACAGGCGTTCTGGCTAAAAGGGAGGGTGGGCAGGGAAGGGCACACAGAAGAAGAAAGACAGCTGGGGGCTGGATATGGCAAAATATGGCATTTAACACTGTGACTTGGGGGCCCAGGAGAACATTTTAAGTTTTATTTTTAATCTTGGAATCATTTTGGCCAAATATTTCCAGATCATATCCCACAATATTCTCCCACACCAGTTGCCCTTAGAGCTCCCCTGCATTCCCTCATGCAGCAGCCCAGCTAACCTTAATTTTTATTTTATTTTTTATGTTGTAGCAAAAGTACAGATATGGTCTTCGATCTTGGTTTGGGTGCATTAAATAGTAAGTGACTAGGACTGAATTCTTGCTGTTTCTGACAGGCCAGCAGCATTCTGTCTTTTATCTATATCACATAATTCTGTACCCAAAATAGAACGTAGAGCTCAGCGGGTGCAAGTCTGCCAGTACAAGTGGGAAGAGCGGAGCCCCAGAGACGTTACCGTTCTAGGTCTCACACAGCAAGGTGAAGGCTAGCAGTCGCAGTGTGACTGGCGGCTCCTCTGTGCCCACCTTTGTTACTGCCCAGCTACTTAACTGCGTGCACCGATCCTTTCAAGCCCCTTTCAGTCCGTGTTCTCTTTAGCTCTCATTCCATGAAGTTTGACATGCCTGACTCCCATTATTTAGACAATTTTCCAAGACAAGGACTAACTTTTTAGTGTGTTTCTTATATTGAAGAATGACTATGTGGTAACTTTTATGATATATCCTTCAGTATTTTAAAATTCTGTTTTTACCTGAATGCCCATTTGCTGTAGGAGAAAACCTTTCAATCATTCTGCTAGTCTTTTGTCTTTGGAAAACTTCTTGATGTATCTACTAAAGCTAAATCTGCGCATGCCCTGTGGACCAGCAAGTTCCCCAGCTAGGAAGATACACAACATGAAGGTATAAATCTGTTCACCAAATGGCATGGATGAGACTGTTCATTCCTGCACTCTTCAGAAAGCCCTCAAATTAGGAAAAAAACAAATGTCCATTAAGAATGCAATGGATAAGTAATTATATTACCGTACAGCAATAGTAAACAAGTACTGCTGCTACATACAACCACATAGAGACCCTCAGAAACATAATGTGGAGTGAAATAAGCCAAATGCAGCAGAGTGGAATTCCAGTCATGAAACTAAAAACCAGGCAAAACTAATCTCTGGTGATTGTGTCAGGGAACTGGTTACCTTTGGGGGTGGGGACACGTGGGAGTTTCTCGGAGCCAGTAACCATCTATATCTTGATCTGGATACTGGGTACATGGGTGTTCACATTTCACTAAGCTGCACACTTATAATTTGTGCACTTTTCTGTGCCCAATAAAAGGTGTACTTAAAATCCAAACTTAATTTTAGCCTTTAGTTCTCTCTCTCTGTGTGAGTATAGATGAGGCCCAGCTCTCTGTGCTCAGTCCCACCATAGCTGTTCCCAGAGGTCCTGTGGAATGCTGGGTAGTTAGGAAGGAGCCTCCCACATCCTAGACTGGGTTTGAATTCACACCTTACCACTTGGAAGCTCATGTAGCCTTTGAAAATTACTTAGATTCATCCTGATCTCCATTTCCTCAATGTGAAAAATAGGCATAAGAACAGCTTGAACACCTCAGGGCTGTGATGTGAGTTAAATGAGATAATGGACATGAAATGCTCAGTTCACAGTAAACACTATGGATGCTAGCTATTATTTTTATTTTACTTCCATAAAGACGATTCTGTGCTTATAAAATGCAAAGCAGTCTTGCCATTTGGCACCAGGCTGGACCTACAGCATAGACACGGTCTGGGCTTCCTGTTTGAAATCCTCAGAGAAGTCTCCCTAGTCTCAGTTACTCATCTCTTCCGGGACACCCTAGTCATGACGACTCCATGTCAGCAGACCAAGGGAGAACTCCCCTGTCCCAGCCCGCTGTCTCCTGTTCCTGGAGCTACTAGCTCCAGCCTTTTTATCTTGAACCGGTCTCATTAATCCATTTCCTCTCCCATCTCCCTCCCTCGGTTATTGTTTTCTTCATAAATATTAAAAAAACATGCTGGGTGAGCTGCAAGACTCTGTGGGCCTGACTTTCTGTGATGTCTTTGGTGAGCCCGAATGAGTGATTCTTCTCAGGAATGTTCTGGAACCTGAATCTAGTCATTGTTCATTGGTGGGAAGATGATGATTGTGACAGTTGTACAGAGAGATTATGAAAGGGTGAAGATAGGGCAGGGTTGGTTTTTTTCTTTTTGATTAATGAACCTCATTAATTTAGGAAACAATTCCCAGCCTTTCTGCCTGAAGATTATTGTTATTCATTAACCCAGATTGTTGAATCTTGTTTTGTAATGTGAATCTAAAAAGGGCTTTTCAGTAACCTGTGCACTCAGAAACAAATTAAGAGGGCTGGAAGAGGAGCAAACCAAACATTTTTTTTTTTTGAAAAAGGAAGTTATAATGACTTATTTCGGTTTTTGAAATTGTTTTCTTGCCCTCACATACCCTTCGGTGCCCACCCATTTTCCCGTTTATCTATAGGGTGAACTGTGTTAATCAAGAGGTGGTCTCCATCCCGTCTCCCACCTGCCCTCCTCCTCTTCATTCTTTCATCTCTCTGAGTGGGGTTTCCCATCCTCCACTGTGCTGTGCGTTCTCCTCAGGGACAGTAACAGCTTCTGTCTTTGCCTCATTTAATTTACAAGCCTGTTCCTTGGAGTTGGCCACTACTCCCCACCCTCAGATATTGAGTTGGCCGTAAAGTCCATATAATAAGAGATACATCTTTCATGTTCACCAATCACTTTACTGATTTGGATATTTTGAGTAAGCCAGCTATCTCCTGTGTGGTATAATGTTGATGGCTCTCAATTAATGTCTCAGTTTGATTGCTGTGAATTTCAGCTGGCCCACCCAACCGTGGAGCACCGTCCACGAGAAATTTCCAGCATGAAACTTCACAGCCACTTTTCACACGTTTGGTCAGTCACAGCACCTTCTTTGTACACCACACAGATCTCTCTCTCTCTTTTTTTTTTTTTTTGCGTTCAGTTGTAGTTTTACCTTTCATGAAATAATAAAGCATATATGCTGAAAATGTTACATATTTTCTTACATCTTCAATATTAAAATGGCTACACAAAAAAATCACCAATTTTGATGTTTTTTTTAAATGCACACTGATGTGACATGTCACAATACAGTCTAACAAGATTGTTTTGAATGAAGTTAACGATAACTAAGTGCTACTAGAGCCTTAGTTGTCTTTTCAGAAAAACTAAATGAACTTTTTGACTTTTTGTTCCCTCAGTTGCTCTGCCTTTCTAACCCAGAGACTTAAGCTTTAGTCCTCTGTTCTCTTCTCTACCTGCCTTCTTTCTCTAAATGCTCTCATGCAGTGCTTTTGAACTTTTAATATGCTCATTTCCAAGTTGTATTTAATCTCCAGCTCTGGCCTCTCCTCTGAGCTGCAGACTCACCTGCAACTACCCCTGTGAAATTTTTACTTGCACACGCAACAGATGGCCCCCATGTAACATGTCCTGATTTTTTCCCCTCTAACCATTCCTCCTCCAGGGCTTCCCATCTCAATAAATGGCATCACCAGCCTCCATCCAGGCTCTACTTCAAGCACCCATCACTTCATGCAAGTTCATGATAATAGCTCCCTACCTCTGTCTGCTCATACACAGTCTGTTCTTTACACAGTGTTCAAAGAGATCTGGTTGAAGCTCATGTATTTGTTTCAAGAAGTTGAACTCAAGGTGGAAATGGCCAACTCTTCACTCAGGCTCTGTCACAGACAGAGGTAGCTCTGACATGTATCTTTTTCAAAGATAGACCATTTCAGTAGTATCAGTTTGAAGCACAGAATTGCTAACCAGCACTCTCTGAATCCTGGAACAGAGGGCATAGGAAGTAGGCCAGTGTAAGTATTCTGGATCTTTTCTCCAGCTGGGCTGCCAGAGACCCCCAGCTGTACATGGAGGAGTCTCCTTTCTGATGCATGAGGAGAAACTAGCACCAGATTACAGCCTAGAGACACTGGGCTTGTTTTCAAAGATTGCTTAAGAAGTTTTCTCCTGCACCCCTACTGATCTTCTGATAGGGTCTATTTATCATGGACAGCAGAAATAACATCTTGTATAAATGTCATATTTACCTTGCAAAATTAAATTATTTATGTATAGAGATGGCAGCAAATTACTTTCTTCACCCAAAAGGATAGCTCTCTGTTATTTTAAACTGGCTGGGAACATTAATATTCATGCTTTTATTATGATATCTGGATGTTTATGAAGAAATAAATATTTCTTCATAATGAGTAATTTCTTCATTTTAAGTAATGACATACATAGAAATTCCATTTGATTGCATTTGTTTCTTGATAAAACTTTTTAAAGGCCTTCACTTTTATCAAAGAAAAACTGGATAGCAGAATAGAATTTTTAAAGGTTCAGTTTCTGTTGAACTGTTACCACAAATTATACTTTGAAAAGATACTCTGAACATATTATATGAATAGCAAAGCATTCTCTTCCTGCCTCATTCAGAGAAGGCTTATTTGTACAGTTGTGCTGAGGAAAATTATATTTTTCTCAGTAGATGCTTACCTGTGGGATGTTTCATTCTTCAGTGGCATTTTGGAATGTTTAAGTATTGGAGTTACTCTGTCATTGTCTAGATTACTCACTCTCTTCTCCATGAGAACATGTTATATAATAGAGACTTAAGACCAAACATAAACTCTTCTAGTTCTTTCCCCAATTCTAATTACATAAAATAATTGGAAAAGTAAATTTATTGAATTTGTTCTTTTCATTTTTAAGTCAGGTTGGAGTATTCTGCTTTCCTGAAAAATCATTCCTGTGAAGCTTACCTCTACTACCATTATTTTTCTTGTGTGAAGTTGAGCGTATCTTTTTTAAAAACCTGCTATAAATTTTTTAGTTCTCAGGAAGGGAATCCCCATCTATGGAAGGAAGCCACTCTTGGACTGGTTGAATTGAAACACTTAGTAGGTGACACTGTTAAATATTACTTGGTGGGTTTCTGTGGCCCAGTGATGCAATTTAAATAAAATAATTCTTTCTCAGCTTCTAATTCAAGAAGTTCAGATGTATTCCTGGATTTGAATCAAAACAGATAAGATGCTACAAATCCCAATTGATTTTGGACCATGTTAGTGATTGTTCTTCCTGAAGAACTTGGCTGCAAATCCTGCAGCAAGTTCTGTCATTGGCTTACTAAACTCCCATCTACTCCCTGTCTAGCTGATTTCCTCTTAGCTAAGCTAATGCCTTCACTTCTCAGACTCCCTTGCAGCTAGAGTTTAAGCATGTAACCTAGGCTCTGTCGTGCAAACCTACTTTTTGAATTTGGATGCCAAACCTGAGGAATGTTAGGCAGTAGCTCATAGGTTGTTTGGATCTACTGCTAAGCCCAGCAGCACTGGCCTCTTGCTTATCTGTCATTGGCTCCTTTAGACACTTGGCATCCAGACTTGCACAAGATCAGTGGTGACCAGCAGGTGGCAGCAACAGCAATGTTTCACTGTGACAGCTTGGCTCTGTGGATTGTAAACGTATTCTGGCCCTCCTGAAGATTCTGAAAGCTCCTTAATATATCCTCTTTGCTCAATGATATAATGAGTAGATCCTGTTGTTTGCATCTAAGTGTTCTGGTATTGTTTTCACAAATGCTTTAATAAGGTGTTGGTCATCTTGTTTCAGTTACCCTAGGTTCACTGACTAATGCATAGTGGTTAGATGTTCTTGTGTGTTCTTTATCAGAATTTATGCACTATTTCAGAATTGTATGTAATGAAGATTGAGGATGAGATTTTTTTGCTTTAAAAATAAATACAGAGAACATGTTATTTTTCATGTGTAGACTTTGATTGTGGCCACACAGTGCATGCAAACCCTACTCTTAGAAGAAAAATCAGTCTGTCAGAGTGGGAAATAGTCGGGAGCTAAAATAAGTCATTCAGAATTGCCCAGCAACATAAAATCGAAAGAGTGGCAAGCCTAGAGGCTGACCCAAGTCAGCAGGTGGCTGACCGCAACCTGCCCCCTGGACAGCTGCTGTCTTGCCTGAAACGGGCGAAGCATGTAAGAGAGGAAGAAAGGGTAGGCATGGGAGTAATCATTAACGTAAGGAGGACAAACTGTCTTCATTCCCTCTTTCAACATTAGTTTACCGTGGATTCGTAGAAATTGCCTACCTTTTCCATTCTGTATCCCTTTGCCTCTAAAATTTCTTTTAAGTCACGATCGCTGTCTCATATGAAAACTTTTGGTGTTTAACTATAACTAACTGAGTGAGGTCTCACCCCTCGGACTTGATAGGCAAGGTTCCTCATAACTGGTCCTGACTGACTCTTCCAGCCCCATCTCCCAGCACACCCCATGTTGTCACCCCGTCGGGACAGCCAATGGTCTCAGGCAGGTTCAGCTGCAGGCAGTAATGTAAGCAGAAGGGGATTTAACACAGGGTGTGTGGGACTTATAAGATCATTGGAAAAGCTTGGGAGATGGGTCAAACTGAACTCCCGGGAATAACTCACAGAACAGCCCCTCAGAACTAGCTCATCAAAGGAGCTTATCAATACTGCAGTCAGCAAGCTGGCTCTCAGTTTTTGACTCCAAGACTACACTGCTTCAGACACGTACCGTGCCAGCAAAATGACGTCCACCTACCCTGCCTATCACCCCCACAGGAGTAGGGACTGGACACAGACTTCAGTTGCCACTTCTACTGAAATACCTCATCACTTAGACTCAGCAGCAGGAGTGCGAACTCAAGTCCTCAGACAAGTTCACCAGGTGCACCAACTTGCAAATCAGAAAGCCCAGTGGTAAGGGAGTCTGGGAAATGTGGTTTCCAGCTAATAGCCACCCGCACGCAGTGCACTCTGCAAGGCTGTTTAGGGCTGTGAGAGGGGATGTGAACCATCCGTTACACACGTGACTCAGTATTCCCAGCACACAGAGGACTCGTTCTCTTTTATGCTGTTGCTCTTGCTCTTTTATCTAGTTGGAATGTGTTTCATATCCTTCTCCATCCAGCAAAAGCTTTTTCACCCATCAGGGTCCAGCTCACATGTCACCTCCTCCTTCGTGTTTTCCCTGATACTTCTTTTCGGCCCCCATTAGAGAGCACCCTCTATTTTGAAATGTGTTTTGTCATCAGTTGATTGTATCTCTCTTCTTCCATCCAGTGGCATTCCTTACAAGCAAGGAGTAGATTATTTATTCATTCATTTTGTCACTCAACCAACAAGCTTGCTGGCGATCCAAAGCTAATAAAGGCTAGGTTCCTGTGCTCAAGAAGTGAGGATCCTAGTAGGGGAGACAGATAAACACAATTATGGGGTGGATAAGCCACAATGGAGTGGATAGCACACTCAGCTGGAGAGGGCATGGGAGACGAAAAGGTCAGGGAAGGCTTTCTAAGAGGTGGTCTTCGTCTCAGCATCTTCAGTGCCTAGAGTAGTGCTTGGTGGGTAGTGTCTTTCACAAACAAGTCAGGGCTGGAAGTAAGTGATTTTTTTGAATGAATTTTGTTCTCTAGTTAAAAGCTCTCTGCCGGTACTGTAATGCTTTAACATTACTTAGTTGTTAATACCATTGAACAAAGCTAATTTCTCTAGAGCTCATTTTGTTTAAACTGTTTCTTTTCTTCCTATAACTCATCCTTTTAATAATGTTAATTGCATGCTTACTGAGTATCAGATCTGGTGCTTAGCCCTTAGATCCTGTGTATCCAGCGAGCCAAGGCCTTAGTTCTGTAGTCCAGATTGCATTTCTAGTGGGAGATAGACACTAAACAAATAGCTACACAAACACAGGTGGTAGTCTGCGGAGGAAAAGTGCAGGCCTCCATAAGGGAAGTAGGAGAGGAGTAAAAGGGGTCAGAGGGCCAGGAAGGGTTGTACAACCTGAAGACAGGAGAGTGCTGGGAAGAGAGCAGGTCAGAAATGGTCTACAGGTTCTCCTGCCCCTCCCCGCTTTAACTTAACAGCCAAAAGTTATTTCCTTCAACTGTTACTTCCCCCTTGGTCCACCAGCTCCTGTAGTCATTCAATTGGCAATACACTTATATGCAAGAAAATAAACTCAGTTTCAAAGACAGGGAAGCTTTTCAAAAAAAATGACTTGCGTTCATGAGATTGAAATAGCCATTATTTGTGTGGAAACTTTTGCTTAATTTGCAAGTTACGTCTTAAGGAAAATTTTCGTAGAGATTAGACAGTTATGTTGTCATAAGACAGATGCTTTTAAATTCTCTGGTCTTTCCTGCCCTCATCCATTTCATAAAGGTGGGTGCTAATCCCTTTTCTTAGAAAGTGCCTGTCACTGTCATACAACATCCTGCTGTATCAAATTACAGAGCACCTGACTTTGTGGCCCCAAGATTGGCACTGTGCAAAGTCAATGCGGGGATTTGGCTCTGGCCCTCCAGGTGCTTACAAAAACATCAAGGGGGGCTAGCCATGTGTAAAAGGCACAAAGCATTAAGCCAAACAATTAAAAAAAAACATTTAAATTAACGTAAGAATGGATAATTGATGCTAGAATGTGAATAGATTGGGGATACGTACATTTTATTAGGAAAGCAGGAAGAAAATAAATTTCTTGTGATGAGCAGAGACGACTTTAGGGAAACGCCATCTAGACAGGGCAGGCTGAGGGGAATTAGCCGATCCTGCTTTGATCACTGTGGGAATCTTCTGAGACCAGCCTGTCGCCATTTGCATGGACCTGAGAAGAATTTACAGGCCACAGAGGAAAGCACTTCTCCGCCCCAGGACTTCCAAATGATGCTCTTTGCCACTGTGATGGTTTTAGGACATGCTACACAGTTTACTTCTCTCTGAATGAAGCATTCACATTGCCATTCAACATGTCTAGTTGGGGGTGCATTTTAAGTCAAATTATACAAGAAGCTGTTTGTGGCATTCAGCAGCTGCAAAGAGAAGGGGCCGTTTGGGGGAAGGGGGGTGTTGGTGTTAAACACAATTGAAGTGAAGCTAGAAAGTTCAGAATATAGAGTTAATCTTCACTGTTGATGGGCAGTTGTGAGTGTTGACAAGAGGAAGAAGGAGGTTACTGAATGAGGAAGTGAGTTTTCTCCTCCTAAAGCATGGGCTGAAATGAGTTCTCCATTGTTGCTCTTGGATTTATTCTGATAATGAATGTAATATATTGTCTGGAGTCCGTGGCTGATTCCTGTCTCTGGTGGGGTGCAGTTGGTGAGTATTTCTCTATAGAAAACAGTTGTAATAATTAAGCTCTGGTCAGATTAAAGTTGATTGTGCATGAACATAAGACAGTATGGAAAAGTGTAGATCTTTTAGGACTGCCCTTGGTAGCCTCAATCTACACTTCAGTTTGCTAATGAAAATTGATTATGGCAGCTTGAACTTGTTTTATCCATAATGATGTATATGGAGTGCTACTCTTGAAGAGATAAGTGTTTCAGATAAGGTGTTAAAAATGGATCTAGCTGACTATCCTGGCTTGTTATAAAATTTGAGAGAGTTTTGAGAAAATTTTTTGATTTTGTAGGAACCTGTTGGTTTTCTTTTTCTCCTCAGATATCTTACTGTTCTTTTTATTTTGTGTCAGGAAAACATTGATTACCTGTCTTCATTGTCAGTAAAATTCCTCTAGTGAATTCTTCCCCCTCCACCTTTTTTTTCTTTCATGAAAAAAGCAAAAATTTAACAAAGAATGAAATTTCATTCCATCTTTACAATTCCAAGCTCCGTATTCTTTGGCTGAATGTTAAAAATATTGTCAGATACATGAAGAATATGACTGATCTCAATTCTTCCTAATTTTATTTTTTGCTAAGATGTGAAGAATTCCATTATTATTTTTTGTTCTCTGTTTCAAATCCCCAAGATGTGATGGGGAGGAGCTAAGCATATCAATTTTACTCAGTGACCAGCCGTTACCTAGGATTGCCATTGTTGTTTTGATTACCATTTGATTTTTCTCAGATTCT
Source organism: Tonatia bakeri (assembly GCA_004024845.1). NCBI lineage: Eukaryota > Metazoa > Chordata > Mammalia > Chiroptera > Phyllostomidae > Tonatia > Tonatia bakeri. The sequence goes on from PVIA01001542.1 coordinate 183,484, forward strand.
GTGAGCCTAATTAGGTGGGCTATGCAATTACCATGCCTCCCTTCCCTTCCAGCTGTGCCCTGGTTGTGTTGCCCTCTGGTACGAGGAAATGCCATGAAGCATGGTCACACTTCTGCCCTGTCAGTTCAGAAATCCACATTGTGAAATCCTTGCTCTGGAAATACTGGGTTTCTGGAATTGAGCGATAGTGTACAATATGTCTCCATACAGTGATCAATGTTTTTATTCTTGTTCCTTGTTCTCATTACTTGTTTACTTATTAAAAATCCCCTTATCTTTCTGAATTGGAAAAGAAAAATCAGTGAAAGAATATGAGAGACCGAGTTTACAGGAAGGTTTTATTAATTTCAGAAGTCTCCAACGACCTGACTTCAATGGAAGTTCTGTCCTCTCTGGACTAATTCTGAATATCGTTTTAGGCCAGGCTGACCTTCCCAGGCTCCTGCTGTGGCACCTCCAGCAGGATGACAAAGCCTGCGCAGCACTCCTCCTCGATAAGGAGCTAGGGTTCTCTGCTTGAAGAACTGGCTGCTGTTTATTCAGCCATTTAAGGCAATGTACAATTAAAAAACAAAACAGCGCTAATCAGATAAATATGGTCCTCGCCTACATCAACCTTTACCATTCCTAGAAAACCAAATACAGTTGGAGACGTTTAACTATGAGTGTTGCTGTCAGTGCATCAGCAAACCAAAGCAGTCTGTCTTAATTTCTCTCATTATCATTTTGCATGAGAACCAGCTGGCCTCTTAACAAAAGCAAGGGCTCACACCAGCTTATTAACTAGCATTTGTGTTAGCCATATGTGAAACAATATAAGACATCACAGGAAAGAGAGAAAAGCAGCAGCTAAACAGTTCTTGAGCTTGTTCTATAGCTTACAAAATAATTAGCTCAAATGATCCTTTTCTCCAAATCCTTATACTCATGGATCATTATTTGGAAAGAACTTAGGTGATAATACATCTGATTTCCCTTCTGTCACTTAAAGTGTTTTTCATGTTTATGGACAGAGTAGTTTCAGAATCATCTTCTGTCCAAATGAAAAACACTTTCCTCTGGATTCCTTTATTGAAAGATTTTACCTTTGGTTGTAAGTTGATGGGAACCTCTTTTTCCTTAGTGTAGTTATTCAGATACATGTAGCTGTTCCCTTATTGGTTTGAAAATATTTTATATAACTTAGGGGGTGCCTCCTTAATCTGAGCTTAGTTGCAGATACTAGGTAGTTTATGAATATTTATACATTTTTCTGAAGGTATGAGATCAACTTTATGTAAATTGTGGCTCAAAGGGGTCACAGAGGTTACAGAGCCTTTCTTTGGTGGAACAAGATGAGGACGTTCTTTTGAGGCAAGACCATGAATGGCAGTGTGTTAAACCAGAGCCCTTTTCTTCCAAGCCCTTCTGTCTGGAGACCTCAGCAGGAATCATTCTCCTGAGCCAGTGTTTCATTGAGTGTCCCGCGGCAGCTTCCTGTAGGTGGCGCCCTTCTACTTTATTTTCTCAGTTTTCCCCTGGTGGTCTAGATTAGGAAGTCTCCTTTGCTCTTTTTTTTTTTCCTAAGTGAAAAACTCTCCTCAAGTATGGATTCCATGTAGGTTTTGTAACACAATCAATCAAGCAGGTTTTTAATATTGTCCAATTTAAAAAGTACAAGACAAGAGAGCCCAGAATATAAAGCACTTTAGCTAATGACAAGACTCTCTTAAATTAGATTTCTAAGATCATCACATTATACTTTGGCTTTTCATTCTACAGTGAGTTTTTTCCCTCCTCCCTGAAGATTTTAGAAGACAGGTTGCATTAATTTTTTTTCTTTTCAAATTTTAAGTTTCATTTCCCTTTAAATTATTTTTATTATAAAAGGATATGATTATGTTAAATTTAAATGGCACAGAAAATATATTTTTCAAGAGATTGAACATTATTCTCTTCTGCGTGATGTGCTAGATTCTTAATATGCATTCAGAAGATGTGTTTTGAATACCAATTGAATTGGGAAAGGTAAAGTGGGTTAACTTTACAATTGAACTAATTGATATGTAGCTCTACTCATGTACATTATTTCTCTCCTGAAACGAGCCTTTTATACCTAATAAAGGCTAAGTGGAATGAAGTAGATGAATCAGTACTACTTAGGTAGATGGAGTAGGGCTCTACAACATACTATGAAGAATAAAAAGTTCAAGTGTAAGAGGCTTACAGTTAATGAAATTTTCATTCTCTTTCTGCAAAGCAGATATAGTTCACATTTGAGGAAGTTGTCCTTGCAGTAAAAATGACATGTACTTTTTTGGGAGAAAAAAAGGAGTTACTGCAGCTCTATCAAGGAATGTTGCTAAAGGAAGTTTAACATTTGACTTGCCACTTGAAAAACAAGTAGAGGCATGCCAAGTGGCTGTCATGGATCAAGTGCAAAGACTTGGAGGCAGGAATGAGTGTGGACAGTTGGAACCCTCACCCCACCAACCCTTTCCCAGTGAAGGCAGAGGTAGCGTTGTGTATTAAAAACTTTAGCACAAGATAAATGAGCTCAGATGTTGGGTAACTGTAATCTACTGCAAGTCACTTATTTTGTAAAATAAAAGGAGTGGATTTGGCACTCCTTACTACTCTTTTTCAGCTCTGACTTTTAGGAACCTATGAAATCTCCCCTTTCCAACTTGTCCTTACTGTATCCCTACTCACCATTATGTCTAACCTCAGGGTGCATTTTTAAAGAGCTCTCCCCTGTCTGGCCCCCCCTTGTGTCCATCATCTCTGGGGTCTCTGGGCTGTCATGTTCCTTGCATCCGGGACAGTGCACCCCTCCAAACCTGGAGGCAGGGTGGGACTTGGAATGCTGTGTCAGCAGGCCTCCATTGTGGTTTGCACTTTTGGTTGGGTTTCTCTTTTTCATAGCATGTTTTCTGTCTGCCTCACCTTTCATTTGTTCAACACTCCTTACACGAATCTTGTGACTTGACTCACTACAATGATAGCAGACGTTTTGAAATTGACCAGAGCAGATGGTAGCAATGGTTTTCGATTAAATTATTAACTAGGATCCACAGCAGAAGCCTTTAGCGTCAACACATGCAGAGTAATGGGTTTCCTAGCATCAGAATTAACTGGCAGAGTGGGTGTCAGATCGAGTTTCTTCTGAAGAATTGATGTGCATGATCATCTCTTAAGGTTTCCCTTTCTACCCCCCCAGATATTGAAGAGAGCAATTTCCATATCAGTTGTTTCCAATATGCCATATGATTCATCATTAAAGATTAATTCAGAAGCAAAAGAAAGATCATTATACCGATGAACTTCTAGAATATTGCTGATTTTCAATGAACTTTTGTGGAATAACATGATTCATGGGACAGTGAAAGTAATTCTCCTTGAGCGTGTGCTGCCAGACATATTTTCATTCATTAAAACCCCATGTGTGTGATTTTAAGCTTCATGATGCAGTTGTAAAAGGGGTAAGGTGACACCTCTGCATTCAGATTTCCCCACTCGTCTAAAAAAGGCCTTTCTTTATGCCTGGTTTATTCACAACTAGGATCCTATCCACAATCATGCATCTGTATATCTCTTAATTCAGTACATTTCTATTATTATTATGATGATGATGATGATGATTATTATTATTTGACTTATTACCAGATTAGCAAAATGTTTCACTTTTAGTTTGGTTGTTTTTTTGTTTTTCCCCCTAACTTTTGTATTCTCTGTAAACTAGAAAATTTTAATGTCTCAAGAATGTTTAACTTGAATTTACCGTGGGCGATGTTTATACTTGGTATTCCATCATATCAGGGGCTCATAATACTGATTGTCCCAGTTTTGTCTGCTGGGTTAGGGAGAGGGCAGGCTGGTCCTTCCACTGAGCTATGGCTGTAATGTTCATTCCTTTTATATTCATTCCTTTCCAGCTAACTAGGAAGTAAATCAAAGAGAAGCAGAAGTTTTAAATGCTTAGGATCTTAGCTGAGAGATGAATTGTAGTAATTCGTTAGAAAAATGCCTAATATGAAAAATGAGATTGATTCTTCAGTCGTAAGTGGCCAACTCATCTTTTGGTTTGTTTCTAATCAATTAAATGCCAAAAAGCAATAACCTATAGTCAATTCCATTTGTCTTGAATAATACGAAGTATATTTTTTCATATGTTGTATCAAATTATTAAGGCTATTTTTTAATACTGTAAATTACAATTGTATTAACAAATGAATTTTACTCTAGGGGTTTTTTTTAGAAAAATTTTTAAAGATTTTATTTATTTCTAGAAACAGGAAGGGAGGGGAACATCAATGTGTGGTTCCTGCTCACACACCCCCTACTGGGGACCTGGTCTGCAATCCAGGTAGGTGCCCTAGACCAGGAATCCAACTGGCGACCCTTTGATTCACAGGCCGGCACTCAACCACTGAGCCACACCAGCTAGGGCGACTATAGATTTTTTTAAAATTTCTTAATCATGAAATTATATCTGAAGTTCAGCTTTATCTAGGCATCCTGTGTTTTATCTGGCAGCCCTGTTTTAAAAATTTACTCTCTTATTTACAAATTTATGGATTATATTAATTCATCTGCTTGTATTGATTTGCTTTGTAGCTTCAATAATGGCTGTTATTTTGATAGATATTATGGACTATATATAATTGCTGTCAATGTGAAAGTGTTTGTAAAAACATGAAGTATAAACTTTTCCTCTGGAGGTTAGTTATAGGAAGACTTTGTTCCTTAATAAACAGAGGATAAGCCTAAATTATAAGTTTATCTATTACTGAAGCATTATTGCAAGTTTTTATTAAGTAGATTATGTTGCTAGTTAATTTTTAGAGATACCTACTTACTACTAAGTGTGTATGTTTTATAAGGCCAGGGGCTTATGTTGGATACTTTTTGCTATGATGTTTTCCAAAGCTCCAGTGAGCCTGAAAAGCACAAGAGACAATGGGTGATTGTGGATTTAAAAATTGTATTTCAAGTATTTTAACCATGCATAAAAATAATGAGTATACCTAAATGAACTTAGTCATGTACAATCTTCTATTTCAGATGTTAAGCACTATTTATAGATGAGGTTGGACTGAGGAATTTTCTATTTTTGAAGTTAAAAGTCCTTTGAGAAGTACTTAAAATTATCATTTAGAGACCAGAAAAGAGCTCCATTATGTCTGATTGTTATTTTCCTTTCCTCCTCTTCCAACTTAGAAGACCACAGTGACCTTTATTGATTATATATCCCATTTTCAACTGAGCAAGGGTTTGATTTTGTGTAGGTCAAATGTCTGTATATATTATATGCTTTCTTTCTGCCTATAACTCTGTGTACAGTATTTGAAAATGTTTCTTTTTAGTAAATACTGTTTAGCAAAGTTTGTGAAGATTTTTGGACTCAAAGACTTTTAATACCCTAGCTGCATTTAATGCACCTAGGAGGGCTGGAAAAGGGGGGAGGGTCACGGGGATGGAACCCTCATCTAAGAGTCCTGGGAACCCTAGACAGTTCTGCTCTTACAAAGGTTTTAGGTCTAAACATGTAATCTTTTGTTTCTAAGAATAACAACACTGAATATATTTTAAGTTTGTATAATAGATGAACCCTGAATGGTAACAGTCATTTATAAGTTGGTGGGGTTTTACTTTTTAGACTGTTACACCTTAAGTACGTAATGGCTCCTGAACTGCAGACTGTTAATACAGACTGATGAGACCAAGGGAGTTGTAGAAAATAACCCTAAATGAGAATTGGTTTTGACCTCCTCACTGGTAGTGTGGATTACTGGGTCCAGTCGAGCCGTTCAAATGCACCTGCATATCATGCAACACTGTTTTTTGGTTTTTGCTTTTAAATACAACACTGGCCCTGCAGCTTTCCTTCTTAAACTGCTTTGGTGACTTCCTAGCCCACCAACTAAAATCCACCCCCTCATCAAGCAGGGCCTCCAGGGTCTGGCCCCTGCTTCTCTCTCCACCTCCCGCGCCACTCTTTCCCCACACCACCCCCCTGTACGCTTCCACAGAAGCTTCTGCAGGCTTCCACCTCTGCGTGTCCTGCGACTGTGCTTCACCTGAGCCCCCTCTTCGCTTCCGCTCTCTAACAGCTGTTTGCTTTCTGAATGAGGTGCGCGCCCTTTGTCATCCTCCCCTTTCAGAGCCTGGTCTTATCTCTCTCCCTATGCTTGTTCATGACTTTATTGTGTTTGTCCTTTGGGTGTGTCATCCCTGCCGGACTGTGGAACCTTCCCAAGGTCGGAGATCAGGTTGGATTTACTTTTAACCAGATGCCTAACACAAGCCAGCTAATAAGTGCTCAATGTAAAATTGCTGAACAGCTAAACACGAATGCATAGTTCAGTCCAACTTTTTTAATATGTCATAGTTCAGCCCAACTTTTTTAATATGTATTACTTCACAAAATATTCCTGTATATTATTATATTTCACAGTATATTATATACTTACTCCTGGGAAGTAATCATATAACTGTAGAAATAACCAGGTGATTCCTAGAAGAAAAAAATTAGAATTTGGTTAGAAATAAGATTTAGGGAAAGATTAAGGCAAAATGTTTGAACTTTATGAATAAAGATGCCAATATTTATACAATAGTAGTGGTAATAGAATTTCAAAATCCTGGACCAGAGCGTATTTTTCTTTGTAATATTTAGAGAAATATGATTTACTTTAAATATTTTTATTATGGTACCTGTGTTTTTAAAAGGACTTTTGTGTAAGATACACTACCTTGAATGTACTAACTAAAGATATCTTTTCAAAACCTGACACTCGTGAAAGGGAGGGCAGGACACCCAGTTCTCATCTTTGCTGTTGATCCCAGTCTTCCTGTTTTGAACTGGAGCATAAATTTACCTGTCTGGTTCCCTGAGAAACTGACCATCCCCCTAGTAGAAATGAGAACGTTCTTGATGAGCAGGAAGGGTTTGAGGGCGAGGCAGATGGGCTTAAACTAGACATCCAGTTTGAGATAATGTGGCTGTGAGTAGAGGCTGGTAGTGTGGGACGAGCGACAGACGAATAAAGGACGCTAGGTGGACGCGAAGGTTGAGCAGGGTGGTTAACAGACAGAAGCGTCTTCCATGGATCAACAGTCCTTTCCTGCAAAGGCCCCGGTCAGCACTTTTCAACCTCGCTCATCTCATGGCACACATGAACTAATTGCTGAAATTCTGCAGCACACCAGAAGTACGGCTTTTGCGTATCTGACAAAAAATAGGTATAATTTTGATTCATTCATACCAGGCGGTTATTGTTGTGTTAGCTGTTGTCATTTTTCAATTGATAGTCTAAGGGGAAAGGGGTCAGTGTCCTGACTAAATAGTCAGGTATTGCATGTTTTAAAAATTCTTGTGGCACACTGGTGGAAAAATCGCGTGTCCACATAGTCACTGTTTCTGGCTTCGGAGGGCAGACTGTCTCAGCTCCCCATTGCGTTCCGTCCGAGAGCTCCCTGTCTGAGGCATTAGACAGGCAGGTGGGCTCACGGTCCGGCATTGCAACTGCACTGTTGGACGCTGAAGCCTGGATTTCTCACACAATGGTCGCGTCATGAAATTTTCTTCTCTTTTAGTTTGTTCCCCAGCATTTTCGGACAGGCCAGCTAGGTTGGGCCTGAGGGCTGAGATTTGCGGACTCCCAACTTGCATCAGCAAAGTCATTGAGGCTTCAAGGGGCAGTAAGTTAATAGCATAGGACACAGTTTTAAGGACTGACTCTCTTAAGTTGATAAGAGTTCGTCAGAATCCAGAGAAGAAGCAATCAAATGTAGGGAAGGAACTACAGTTGACCTGGGCATAGGGGTGCTGAGCCCCACGCAGTCAAAAATCCACTTTTGATTCCCCCAAAAGTTAACTACCTACCAATAGCCCGTTGACCAGAAGTCTTACCAATAACATGAACAGTCAATAAACACAGATTTTTGTGTTCTATGTAGTATATACTGTATTCTTCCAATAAAGTAAGCTAGAGAAAAGAAAACATTATTAAGAAAACAAAAGGGAAGAGAAAATACATTCACAGTACTTATCGTAAAAAACCTGTGTAAATACTCGGACCTGTGGGGCTTAAACCATGCTGTGCCGGGGTCGCTGGAGTGCGCTGCAGGGGGAGAGAAGGAAGAGCCCCAGCCCTGGATCATCCGCAGTGTGCAATTGGAGAGAGAAATAGAAGGATGAGGAGAGGGGAAAAGACCATCAGTACTAGTTAGTTTACCGGTGACCACTGAGAGGTTTTTTTTTAATAATAATTAGACATAGAATTTTAGGCAGTTGACAAAAGGTACCATGAATGTCGAAGTGGCAGGTTTGGCGCTGCCCTTGGCAGAGCTGGCAGTGTGACTGGGAGACGAGTTGAAGGACAGCTGAGGTCTGTGTGGTGGCCTTCTGCCTGGTAAAGCATGGCTGACCCTTGAAGCTGAGGGCCGCTGAGCTGTCTCTTAAGACTTTACTCATCTAATAAATACTCATGTGTGCCCACCGCATACCAGGTACGGTTCTAATGACTTTAGCAATACTAACTTTCAGTTCTCCTAATAACCTTCGAGTGTAAATACCATTATTTACCTCCATTTCACAGGTGAGAAAGCCAAGGAGCGGAGGGGGCACATGGGGCTGGCGGCTTCGGCACCAGCCGTCCACTCTCGTGCTGAGCTGTCGTATTTCCACGTGTGCGACATTAGGACTTTTGTTTAAGTGTGTCTGCTGATCCAGGGCTAGCATTGGAATAGGAAGCACCACAGATGTAAATGTTTTCTGCTAAAAGTATAAATTGAACAATTAAAAATTATTAGACATTTCCATAAAAATGTGGCTCTTCAATAAACCAGGACATCAACGCAATACAAATTGTAAGGTAAAAGCACTTCCCTGTTCTCATGCTTATATGCAAGATGGGAAGAAATGATAAAATTATTGGGGAAATTTTTATGATTAATAAGCTCTTTGAAAACACAGCATGGTATGTAACACAACCAAAATCCTAATGTATTTGGTTGCTACCTGAAGATCTGGACTGAGAGAGCTGGAATGATGCCTGCAGGATGAAGAGCCTGGGATGCTGGGATGGAAGCCTGCTTACAACCCCTAGGCTCACCACCGACCAGTGTTGAACCACATAGCGGTGTTATCTTTGCAGAGCTGTGGCCCCTGAATGTCAAGCTTAATGTTGAGTGGGAAGGGAGAGTGCTCCACGCGTGACTCTGACTGCTGTTCATCTTCTGAGAGCGCTTCTCCCACTAGTCCTGGTGGACAGGAAAAGCCTCACTACCCAATGAACAGATTTGTATTCTATTTCCATCGCTTCCTTAAACTTTTTACCCAAACCTCACCTTTTCAGGGAGGTCTATCCTGACGCAGCCTGGCCACCTGCCCATCCCCAGATCTCCTTTCATCCTGTTCAACTTTCTCTTTTGTTCATTGCACTTACCAGTGTACTGTGTAAATGTAGTTTTTTTGTCGAATAATGTAAGCTCCATGAGGGGAGGGACCTCTCTGATGTGTCCCAGGTGAGTGGCACTTAGTACGTGCTCAACATTTACCTTTTTAATGACTGAATTAGTGTTCAGATGCCATTGTTGTACACATGAAAAGCTACTGCTAAGTGTGGGGAGGGCGGTTATGGGGGTACAGGGATTGAGCAAAAAGGAAAAAGGACTCATGGACATGGACAAGTGTGGTGATTGCTGGAGGGGGAGAGGGTATAAGAGGACTAAATAGTAATGGAAAAAATATACAGTAAAAAAACAAGCTATGTGTTGTTTTCAGCTGCAAATATGCCTGGTGGGCGACATGCAGGCTGAGGATGTGAATAGGAGTGCTTCTGTCCAGAACACACTGCTCCCCGCCTCAAGTGCGTTGAGGGTTGGAGGCAGCTCTTGAAGCAGAGTGAGGTCACTGTTGCTTATAAATTTGTTTTCCTAAGGGGAACTTTGCTCACTAATTCAAGGCAGCTATATAATTTAACTTGTAGTCTCAGTTTCTTATTTGCCATCTGGCCATCTGATTACTTTTAAGTAAAGCTACGTATAGGATGAAAGAATACAAATTAGAAATCTGTAATAATATGTATGGTAATATGATGTGTTTTTTTGTTTGCTTTGCTTTTGTTATTCAAATTTTAAGATTAAGGGGAGAGGAGGAATCATTCCAAAACTTTCCCTAGAGGGAACCCCTTATATAAATTTTATTCTTTGACTAAGAGCTTTTGTTATAAACTAAATGTTTTGAGTTAGTGGATTATTACATTTTTCCATTCAGTTGTAAGTCTGGCCCAAAGCTATGAAATAAGAGGTTGTCTAACGTGTTTCAGAAACTGTTTTGCCGTAAAGTGGAATTGGGGGAAGAAGTGAGGAGCATTATTTTCCTTTGTTTTTATAACTTTTCCTGATCTGTGTTCTTTTTCCTTCTTGTTCCTGTTCCTTTACTCAAGAATATATTTTTTTCCAGTGCCTGGTTGTACCCCATTTCTGATTCTTCTCTCTGTGTTTCCTCAGTTCTCTGAGGGTAATTACTAACGGACAAAAGAACCAGTACAATATTCTACTCACATTAAAGAGGAACCCAAATAATGCTTGAAATTACTCCTCTTTTTCCTCATTGGAGAGGGTGTGTATGTGTGTGTGTGTGTGTGTGTGTGTGTGTGTAATTTATTTAGCCAGGTGCTTAGATGATAATTAAATTTAAAATACCAATTTAAATGATTAGGATGCTTTATCTAATTTCTCCTTTGGAGTGGGTAAGTTGGGGTTTTGCTTGGGGTAGAGAGTTGCAACAGTTAGGTGCAAATAAGATCAAACTTTGGAACAATTACAATGCTGATTCTCAATCACTGGCTAAAGAAAAAAACTGTGTGAGAAGACTGGGTGTACTAATTTGCACGAAAATGCAACCAAGTCATCACTTACAGCTCTGTGGAGATTCTATTGTAAACTTTTACTGCTTGTAAATGCTTCTTTGGTGCGGGAGGCAGAGCCTGGGGGCGTGGTCAGGGAAACAAAAGTTGGGCTCTTTTTCCCCCTAAATCATTTCCAATGCCTGAATTAACTGGAGAGTCAAAGAATCAACACAGACTTGCTCTAAGACTTGTCGGCTCCAGTAAAAAAATTCTGGACATTCAGCGTGACCTACTGAAAGCGGGGCGCACATTTGCTTCCCCTTGACCTCCATAGAGGAAACCTGCACTGGTGTGTGGACTGCAGAGCGGAGACACTTCTGATCTGTGGGAGAGAAAACTGAACAAATGAACCCCGAGGCAGAAAGACTGAGGTGGCTATCATGCAAATAAGAACGGTGATTGGCTTTCTCTTTCTGCACACGTTGTCACTGGCGGCTGTGAGCCTTAAAGATTAGGTTTCAGTGGGAGATTTTCAGGTTCAAGGACTGTTAATGGTTTGTAACTGCCTGACAATAAGCTCAACCTCCAAGTTACATCAGCCTGGGCAGATGTCTAATGATTGGATACCAGAGCAAGAAGTTAGAATCTGGAGCAGAAGGATGCAGCTTGCCACCTGCCCGCTGGACTGAGCTTTGAATGTGATTTAAATTTCTAAGTCCTGTGTAGGCATCCTGGAAATGGTGGTCTTCCTTAATGCAAAGCTCAAGTCTTTAATTAAACTTTTTAAGAAGAAAAGTAAGTAGTTTCTTTTCTCCCCACTATGTGTGTGTGTGTTTATGTGCTAGTTCATCCTTTTGAGTGGCAGACTGAGAGTGTGAAACAGCATAATTAACACCAGTTAAACTCCATTCTCCACCAGGTTGTTCAAATACATTCACTTTTGTAACTTTAGGGCAGAATTATGTGATCTCAGCATGTCTTGTTTATTTATGGTTCAGATTTCAGGTGAATTTACTCCTTTCGTGCTTCTCAAAAGAAGCCCTTTGAAGAAAGGGAAGGGGGGAACCTTGTATTTGCTTTATGTCCACCCTGATGTATGGTGTTTTGATTCTTTGGCTTACTGTGCAGAGAACCTCTGTGCACTGTGTCACATATTTTCAGAGGAGATGATCCTCTAAACCCCCCTGGCACTCTCTGTTTTGTGTGTTAGGGCTGGAGGACATATTCTGTCTAGACCGATCCGTCATTGTAAAGTACACAGCTTTTGTGGTGGTGGCTTCATTGTGTACTTGCCATTGGTTTACATTTCTTTTGTCTAGGTATTTCTTCATTCCCTGTAAAAGTATGATTTTTACAAATACGTGGTTTATTCTTATGTAGTTATTGGTTTGTTAGTGTTAGTTAGTTTGGCGACCAGTGATTTAAACTGGATAAAAGTGCATGGGTAGGAGCCATCGGTAAGAGACACTTAGGAGAAAGCAACAAAGAACTGCACCCTGGAATTGCTTTCCGCGGCTCTCTCACTCAGAAGGCTGTCTTCGGATGAAGTGATTAGAATCTGCCCTCGAGAGAGTGAGCTACACCGGGGAAGAGACAACTGCTCTTTCATAGAAGTCAGTTGGTAGCCGAGAGGAGGGCTAATGGTGTGATTACATAGATTCAAATACCATTACTTGGATTTGATTTGTAATTGCAAGTAGGAAGAGTTTCAGTTTTCAATATTTTTCAACTATGAAGAATGGTAATTCAATCTTTCAAATAAGTGGCCATCAGCACAAAACATTGTAATTAACTAGGGCTTCTCTTTGGGGGACATATGGTGAGTTCCACACTGTGCAAGATTTTCAGCTATATGAGTAAGACTAAGTCAGGTCTTTGTGGGTGATATGTATTAAGATTGATAGCTATATGCACCATGCAAAACATTTGTTCAACAAGAGGATACATGAAATACCAGGTGCCTAATTTACATACTTTTTTCAAACATTAAAAGCAGAAAGCACACAGGACATTTTTATTTTGAACTTGACGTCACGTTCTCAGTGTTTATTTTTCCATTTAGCAAGCAATTGGTGGAGAAGGCAGGATCATTTATGAAATGAGTTATTTGGGGGCAAGGCTTGTAGAATTTACTAGCTGTAGGAAAGGAGGCTCATGGGGTGAGAGCTAACCTGTGACTCAGGTTCCCTGGTGCTGTGAAAGGCCCACTTCCTCCTTCATGACGGCTCTAAGGTCAGGGGCTCCTTTGGGGTCATTTTACTGCTCCTGCCAAAGCCGAGCTTTACGTGAGTCATTTTGTGAGCTAAGACTTTGCACATGTTAGTTCACCTGATCTTTGTAATAGTTCTGGTAGCTGTGCTGTGGGGTCCACTGTGTTATTTTTAAATACACTCAGATAGTTCACTAGTTCACACGTGTTTGTTCATTTTATCTTGAGAATCTGTTCCATGGTTTCGTTACCTACCAGAGACACATTTTTTGCAGAAGTGGGTATGCCCAGTGTGCACTCTGTAGTATGGGTCAGAGTCAGGGAAGCCTCGCCCCTGACTCCCAATTCTAGTACCTACTGATGGTGCAGGTGTTACACTTGTCACCTCCTGTGAATGACTCAGCACAGGGTCTTTTCCTTACGCTTTTCTAGTCTAGCCTGTGCTTGGCTTACTGTGGCAGATGCATAGTTGTTGAGGAATTCGTTTGGTGCTCCGGTGGTATACCAGGTTAGGTTGTGTTGTCAGGGAACATGAAATAGAAGAGAAGTTCCAAGCCCTGGAGGGAATAAGGGAAAATGATTGGAGAGCTTTAGCATTCTCTCACGATTACCTATCATTCCTCTCCTCTAATGGTTTCATCATTTTTTGTGCTGGGAAAATTCAGTTGAATTGGATTTTGTTGGGAAAGTAAAGGACGTTGGAATTAAGAAAACACATTTCAATATAAAAGTATTTCATGAAAGTAAGAAATACAGAGAAAATTTTATAGCACAAATTGATTTGTACTTCTACTAGATATGCTGTTTAAATGTATTATTACCTTGAATGTTTATGCTTAATTTTTTAACTTTGAGTTTATAACAGTGATATTTTAAAATAGTACTTTAGGGAGGAAATATTTGGTCTTAAACTCTCAGTAGGAAATTTGTTCCTGCTTGGACAATCTGACATTTACTGATGCAATGGCATTTTATAACAGAATAACAGGTACTGTTCCTGGTGGACTTAAGTAGGAGTTTGAGGTCTGAATTAGAAAGAGGGCCAACAATGCTAGGAAGCTATTAACTGAGTAAACAGTTCTTCCAAAACAGGGTGGACAGTCTCACCAGTTCTTTAGAGACAACTCTAAAGGAACTGTGGGAAGGACCCCTGAAGCCTAAGATTAAAGCTCACTCAGAATTTGTGCTATTTCCCTCCTGCCGGCCCTTACCCAGGAAGGTGTTAGGCACCAAGAATCCATCTTGATGTAATCCTTTTGGAGCCAGTGAAACTTAATTTGGCAGCTGAATTGATTCCGTCTCTTTCTACAGCGGTTTCCAACCTAGATGAGGAGAGCAGATGGACCGTCCACTACACCGCGCCATGGCACCAGCAGGAGAATGTGTTCCTTCCCAGCACAAGACCGCCCTGCGTAGAGGACCTGCACCGCCAAGCCAAGCTCAACCTTAAAACCGTGCTGAGGGGTAAGATGGTGACCTGCAAGCTTGTTGCTCTGATGACTGGCCGTTGAATGGAAAGCATAAATCTGATTGTTACTTATAAAAGAAGACTTGTTTATAATGAACATGGAGTGTGCGGTGTCTTTTTGACCAGAAACCTTACCAATACCGTAAGGCTTGGGGAGGCCTTTTTGAGATACCGTAATACTCTAATATGCTCTGGTTCTGTAGACACCTGCCTGTTTACAAATGTGTCCTCAGAGAACCCAGAGCAGTCCAAGAACCGCTCAGTGGGTTTAAACCGCCAGCACTGACTTAATCCAGTTCAGCCCCTGCGGACGTGGGGAGTTTCGCCGCTGCCTTTCGAAACCACTGTAAGCATTCAAAGCGCATTTGTTAAAGCGAGACTTCCTACCAGTTGGTTCCGTGTAGTTCAGGTCGGGAGGAAGGGGCCTTCAAGGCTTTGCAGGGCTGCAGGTTGTTTGGTTTATCAGCACTCGGGCAGCACCCGCTGGGCCCCAGTAAGCGCAGGTTCTGTCAGCCGGCGAACAGAGTCCGCCGTGGTCAGTGGCAAATACAGAAGGGTGTCCCCTATTTTAAGGTTCTCATTTTTACTTTGACTGATCACTGGTGTTAAAGAGCATAAGTGTGTGCCAAGGAGGCCTTCCTAGAAGTGGTAAAGAAGAGAGGAATTTCTTTAAAAGAGGAAGGAGTGACTTTTAAGAATACGAGACTTTTTCTTGAAACAGCAAACCAATGTTCTTGTTCTCCTAGATGCTGATTTACCAGTTCCCTCCTACCATACAATATTGGGACCTGTTTATACTAAAAGAGTACTTTTTGTTTATCTAAAATTTACTTTAACTGAGTGTCCTGTGTTTTTGCAAGATTTAAATCTGAGAGAAATACTGTCAAAACCCAGCATGAGGCCCCCTTAACTTTCATGATAGTTTTTTCTTGTGTATCAGTCATTTATTCAGTAATTCACTCACTAATGTGCTGCTACTATGACTACTGATTACTAGTGAACGTTCATTAAACACTTAACTGTATGCCAAGTGCCATTCTAAGCCCATTGCAGGAATCGTCTCATTTAATCCTCACAAGAATCCTACTGCTTACTATTACTGTGGCGGTTTTACATATGAAAAAAATGGAGACAGAGAAATTAGAAACTCTCCTTCCATCTCAAGTTAGTGGTAGGACCAGGACCTAAACTTGGACAGTCTTAGGCTGCAGAGCTCAAATTCTTAACTGCTGCACTGTATTGCTTTTCACAACCATTTGTTGGAAATCTGTTATCCTGGCAGAAGTGCAGAATACAAAGGCAGGACCTTGGCTCTCAGGAATTTATACTTTTATCTATAGTGCAAATCACAATGTGAAAAATTCTTGAGATGGGCCAAAAGTGCTGTATGGAGGTTGGAGAAAGCAGATAATTTCTGCTTTGAGAGAGAAGGAATAGTTATCAAAGGACTCACAATAGACGTGGTATTCTGAACAGAACTGTACAGACCATAGGTCATAAAGCTCTTTTTTGTTCCTCGAACCTTTATGACACTTAGAGTAGCTCATGTGTGTCTTATTACTCTGTCTTGTATCTTACAGTCTGGACATTTAACTGTCCAGAAATGAGGACATTATTTGGTTCTCTTTCTTATTAACCAGAGGAACCTACATACTTCGTGACTACAAGCTTAAATGAGAAGAATGTCATTAGTTGGGCTCTTTAGTGTGGCTTTGGAGTTGCACTTTGACCTTTGCCTTCCTGATGTTAGTCACGTAATGCACCTGAATGCACTCGAAATGTCTTCTAGATCTCTTCAGTTCCTAGTGATTATCTTTAGTAAACTTTGACAAGGAGTTTCTCTACTTGTAGCTCACCTTCCTTCCCCAAATAATTAATAAGAGTTTTAAATGGCACTGTTCCCAGGACAAAGCCCCGAGGCAGGGCCATTGTTTAGCGTTCCTCGGAGCTCTGCACTGCCTGGTCTGGCTGGTAGAGGGTGCTTTCAGAAAGGTGTGTGTGAGTTTGAATATTCAGGTCCAGCTCAGGCCCAGCTTGTTTTGATCACTCTCCAGGAACCCGTGCTTCCCTACACCCTTCATGTGTGTTCGAGGACCAGATCAGAGCTTCTCTTTGCATCCCTAAGAAAATTAAACATTTGCATGTAGATTTTTCTGGTTTTATTTTCTTTTTGACTACTCAGTAGGTCCATATGAAATACCATTACCATTGATGTTGCCTTTACTTGGATTTAATTTTGAAAAATAAATGCTTTAGTAATTGCCTTAATGCCCTAAAATGATTCACTGAAGGTATTTGTCATTAACAAAATTAGTAACTTTGGAAAATTCTTGGAGCTCAACTTTTAAAGTCTGGATTTAAATGAAATACTCCTTAAGAGATTGTAGATAATAACTCTGCGAACGTGGTTGGCATAGATAAAGTAAGGAAGAGCATCTGAACTCTTTTCCTCTTCATTTATGTACTTTTCATCACCTGTACAGGACTTCACCTCCCATTTTCCCTACACCAGATTAGCAACTGAGGCAAACAGAAGGTGAGTGCAGGGCTCTTATCACCTCATTTCCAATGAAGATTAGAAGGAAAAATTCAGCTCCAGAATATATGGCACTATGAAGCTATGATGGTATATAAGGTTACTAGTCTAAGTTAATTTGACTTCCACGTTCTTTGCTTAAAAATCTATTGTTGAAGCATAGCTAATTATTCACAATGGGAAATCTATTTTCTTCCTTCTATTCTTACTAAGGCCTTGACCCTAATTTTAAGAAAGGAATACTCTGTAATGTTAAACAGGTTGGCAGGTTTTAATAGTCATTAAGTGCTCATTGTATGAACTGCTGTGTCCGTTTTTATGGGCAGGTCAGGTCTCCTCTTGAGGATCATAAAATATGGAGGGAAGTGATAAAGTGGGTAATATCAGTTAATAACTAAGCATTGTAAACATGTGCTTATTAAAGTAATGCAGAAATGCTTAGTGGTCAGTAGAGTGAGTGAGGAAGGCACTGGGGTTACCGAAAATGTTATTAAAAAGCTAAGTTTGAGTTATGATAACCATAAGTGCAATTTAATACATATTTGAGCTTCAACTCTCTACCATGACAGGAGTTTTTAAATGAATGATTAAAGCCTATGGGTCTTTAAGGGCCCGCTCTCACTGCCTTGTGTCAGGTATGGAGGAAGCAGATAGTGGTGTTCTGGGCTGTGTGGGGGTGCTCCGGGCACACAGGGAGGGAGAGATCCGTCCCCTGGCAGAGACGAGGCACTGGGGACCCCCACCCCAGTGGGAGAGGAACCGGGCTTCCGTGGCATTGAAAATGGCATGTGGAATACCCAGAGTAGGTGTCCTCCATGCGCAGTATTCCTCTCTTCTGGTTCAAATAGAGCAGAAACCTTTAGTCTTTATTATTATTGGCTAGTCTCTGGAGAATTTGGTAGAATTTGGTGGCCGTGTTCTTAGATCAAATGGTTTGATTTTGTTCATTTGTTCCTAGAGATAAACAGGTACAGTAAGTTCTCACTTGCAACCACAGCATAATGGCGCATAATGACACCAATATAGGCTAACTGACAGAAACAAGAGTTACTTGTCTACAGTATTTTATACACACTATAGTGAAACCTTGTTGAATGAAACAACGCGCTACTGGATGACCTGCTGTACCTAGATATAAAAATAGTATTTTGGTGTCAGCTCAGCAGGCTAGCTGGCTAGCAATGAGGAGCGACTTTCTGAAAATGGATCCCACTATCCATAAAGTATTCACTCAGCTTTTTACTGAATTTCCAGAAGAATTCCATCTTTTTCATCTCCATCATTGTTTAAGCCCTTCATGAACTTCATCCAAGTTGTGATGATGCGTAACCTTTACCTAACTGATTTTTATCTGGGTGACTTTCAGCTTTATTAAGTTGGAAACGGGGAGTTGAGGGGCAGGGTGGGCATTCCCAGGCTCAGGGACAGGTTTAGATTTTACTTCTTACGACCTAGAGAACTCATCTGAAAACTGAGAGCATATTAAAGGCTGAAATAAAGCCATGCTCTTTTCTCAGGCTCCGCCCCCCAAAAGCCCAGCTTTGGAGAGAGATAAACATGCTTTCTCAGTATGTTTAACAGGCAATTTAGTTACAGTGTCTGTGTACACTGCTGCCTGAATTAGTCCCCAGAACATCTGTTGCTGGTATCAGAAATGTTCTTTAGTCACAGCTCCCTTTCCCGAAGAAATCTGTTTTAGCAGGTCAGTCTGCTCTGTGGCTCTGGAACTGGAAGTGTGAGATGGGGGAGGAGTGCTGAACCTGGCCTGCGTTAACACACAGTCAGAGCCTTGCATATATTATATCTGCAGATACAGGAGTTGAGGATTTACAGTGTGAAAAAAATGACTATTTGTTCCAACTGATTAAAAACAGTAGTGTGTGTGTGCACGCACACCAACCTGCTCCACATCAGAGAACGATACACCTTTCTTAAAACCGTGGGCGAGATTTCCAGGTAGTGGTCGCCAGACTGCCCTGACAGTTTCTGACACACGGACCGTGTCGAAGGCTCGCTGCTTCTGCCCTGCATTGTGGCAAGGCCTCCTAGTTCCCCATTTTTTTATTTCTGTAATTTTTTTTGAAAGTCGATTTCAGTCCCCTGGCATAGATAGATAGCATGCTATTAACTAAAATAATCACCATGACACACTTGATACCAAATAAATGTTATTAATAAATATGAGTCAGTTCATTTAAAAAAAGAAGAAGAAGCCTCCTAACTCCCTTCTGTTCTGGATTTGGTGAGGAGCCTTGACTGTCTTACCTCTCTTCCTTGGGTCCCTGAGTCCCGGGGGGGATCCCAGATGTCCTGTGGTTTTGGCTATTCCCCTCTTGGGGGCCCTGTGGCACTTCTCAGAGGATAGTTTGGGAGATGCCTTTCTGTGTGTGGCCTGTGGCTGTTGACTGAGAGCTTTCTGTCCTGGATGGATGTGTCTGCTCACCCCTTCACGCAGACTCCAGATGAGTAACTGCTTGGCCCACCTTGTGCTAACAACATTGAATTCTTCATCTTTTCCCCCCTGTCACTTTATAAAAATATGACACATAACACAGACAAATACATAAAACAGGTACAGTTTAACAAATAATTATAAAGCAAACATCTATGTCACCATTACCATTACTGGTCAGAAAATAGAATGTGACCGTGGTGATCGCTTCACAAGGTATATCAATATCCGATCACTGTGCTGTCCACCTGAAACTAATGCAGTATTGTATGTCAACTGCAATTGGAAAGTAAATTTGAAAAAATAGACTGTGACCTAAACTGTGTTGCTGTGACCCGCAACCTCCTGCTGTCCTCGCTGTGTAACAGGAAAAGGCACATGTAGGTCCAAGTCCCGACTCAGTTCTGTGCTAGGGATGTGTGGTTTGAGCTTACTCTTGAGTTGCTCTTTCCACCATTTGACCTTTTTTCATCTGTAAAATAAAGATCAGAATATCTGTTTACATGGGAATAAAATGAACTTTTATGTACAGTATCTCAAAGTGGAAGCAGTTTGTGGAGGGAAGGAAGGGTGCATTTTAATTTAAGTTCAATGGAATACAAATGAAATTTTTTATCGGTCTCCACCCTTCTTCCCAAATGGCTGTCCTGGTTTAGCTGGTGCTTTCTCTCCCACCCCTCACGCTGCAGAGGTGTCCGTGGGGCAGAGGGGTGGCAGAAGACAAGGCACATCATCAGTGATGGGGACAGCCACAGACGGTTAGCACCCAGATTCATTTCCACCAAATGAGCAAGGTGCCTTTCTCCCCACTCACTGTCCACCTCCGGAAGGTGCCTGGAATGCTGGTGCAGGAAGGGACTTTCCAGGTCCTCCGATGAGTAAACCCCCTTTTCACTTTGAGGCTGAGTAAACAAGGCTTATCGGAGTTACAGGATTAGTTTATGGCTACTGTGCAGTTCACAGATGACCAAGCCAGGATGACATCAGGGTTCTTCTAGCTTCCACCCGTGCTGGCCTTTTGTGGTCTCAGGCCCTGAGGACCTGTCCCTTTGATGCCTCTTCAGTGCCCTCAGCTTTCCAAAAGGTCAAAGGCACAGGGCTCACTCTCCAAATGGAAAGGCCCAAGGAAGATTTGGTTTCTTCAATTAATTTAGGGAATGCAGAATAGCTCATGGATGTCTAAAGGTGGTGGCTTCACTTTCTCCTGATTTCATTAACATTCAATTAAGTCTAAGAGAAATAAAGACAGGAAGCGTCATCATGAGACATCATACCTTACTAGTATCTATAACCATGTTTCAGTTGAATGACATTTAGTGCTTACTATTAGGGTTACAATAGGTCATTAGTACATCAGTGGATTAAAAACAAAAGGCCACCAGTTATAGAAGGGATAACTAAAAGAAAGATGAGGGTTTGGAAATAGTAAACACACCCAGTGACTTAATTCTTACGGCTGAGTTTATTCTTTGTCTAGTTCATTACTTGTGTTCTTCCTGAAGAATCCTTCCGTAAAATTGATTTATAAAAGGAGAAGGTGAACTTAAGTTATTTTCCAGTTTAAACAAAGGTAGGCTAGAATTGGGTTGGGGTGGAGGGTGGTTCGTTGTTCCGAAAAAGCCACTGGAAGAGTTAGGAAATACAGCATCTGATCCTCCCTAAACCACAGGAGCACCGACATCTCGTCCTGTTGTCACTGCCTGTCCCGGAGGACTCGATTCGGTGCTACCTGTGGGCTGCTGGAAAACCACGTCCCACTTGTGTGCTCCCTTCGTCTTTTGGAAAACAAATTATGGTCTCTAAGTTTCCGTCTAAGCTCTAACATTCTGATTGGCCCCGGTGCTTAACTGCTTAAGGGTGCTATATGTGGAGTTTATTGACACAAAGATATAATTTACTGCTGGGCATAAGTCCTGACAGATGTGTTGACATCAAAATTTCCTAAGCGGTTCCTACAGGGGAGGCATGGGGCTGGATGTTGTAGGTGAGTCAGAGATGAAAGATGTTGCCGCTTTCTGTAGAGGCTTACAGCGGGCTAGGGAGATAAGACAGGTGGATGAGTTACTCACTGTGAGGTTGATGACAGTGGTATTGTTGAGCCTCACCCTTGTCCCCGGGTGTTGTCCTTAAAACCTAAGTCTGATCATGCCTCTCCTCTGTTAAAAATTCTTCACCAGCCTCTCTCATAACTTCCTCAGCATCTGATAGCCTTTGTGATCTGAGCCCTGTTAGCCCACCTCCGTCTGCCCAGTCCCCTTTCTCCCCTTGCTTCTCAGCTCCTCCATCCCAGTTCTGAACCCCGTGCCTTCGCCTGTAAAGATAAGGTCCAGCTGGAATGCTAGCTTGTCTTGTCCACACTTTCTCTCCGTGGCATGTCACAGTCCCTTCCTCCTCCCTTCTGAACCGCAGCCACTCACACCTGGCCAACTCCTGTTCGTCCTTTAAGAAGCCTGTGGGTGCCCAGGTCCCCACAGAGCTTTCCTGAACTCCCCTGGGCAGACTGTGGTATTGCTTCTACACTTTCCACACACTTCCATGGAACCTTGTACCATTAAACTGCTTATACTGAATTACATAATTGTGTTTTCATGTATATCTCCTCGTCTGGTGATAGCAAGATCCTTGGGAGCAGGACCTTTGCTTGTCATTTGTGTGACCCAACACAGAGCCCAGTGCATGACACTGTCAATACTGCTGGGTTTGTGCAGGTCCTGGAAAGGTCATCCAGAACTTAGGAGAGACATAACAGCTGAAGCCACAGGACAGCTGGTGAAAGTGCAGGAGTGGGATTAGGGGTGGAGGGAGTGTGGGGCTACGTCAGGAAGGCTTTCCTTGAAGGGGCTGGGATGAAGTAGGTAAAAGGAGATGGGAAGAGAAAGTAAATGAGGATATCATGGTACTCACGGACAGAGAGAGCCTGAAGGAAGGCTCCTGAGTGGATCATTCATTGGAGCAGTTTCAAGGAAGTCTTGGGGTTTAAGAAGTCAGATTTTGTGAGATAATAATTTTTTTAAGCAGAAATATAATACAAATAATTTTAAAGAAATAAAAACTGTCAGAGAAAAAAGGGACAGTATTTTGAGGTGGTGGCAGGGGAGAGGTAATTTATTGCTTGGTTCAGAAACTATAGCCGATTACAACACAGTTGTAATCAAAGGGAACCATCGGAGGGGCAAAGATTTTGGATACAGAGAGAGAATGGGAGGATGTTCCCCGAGGAGGTGGCAGGCAGTGGACTCTGGGGCACAGGCCAGGGTGCATTTCAACTTCTGTCTCCTAAACTGAGAATTGGAGAAAGCACTTTTTGAGATGGAGCAAAAGAGTGTTGAAGTTGTTCACTAGGCGACACTGGAGGCTCCATGGGAATGGGGCCTCCACTGGATTACTGAACCTTTGGTAAAAAGGATGACTTCATTTGGTGCCCTCTTGTTCAGTGCTTGTGAATTTAATTAGGTTGACTTTTCAAAGACAAATGATAATGCTTTCAGAGACTTTACACAAGAAATATAGGGATTTCTTTTGGAATTTATGTCCTTAGGGAAAGCCGCCTAACCTGATGAAACAATGGATTAATTCTCTATTGAGAAAAGAGAAGAGCAAAGACAAAAATGAGGACTTGACAGATTGGGAATGCCACACAAAGCAGGCAGTTTAACTTCACATGTCGAACTCGATGGCTCACCAGTTTTTTTTGTAATACTCACTACTGAGCATGGTAACCCTGGAAGGTAGTTAATAACCTATGGGAGGAAGTCAGATGCAGGAGTGAAGGAAAAACGAACACTCGTTGCTTTTACAGGAGGTAAAGAGACATGTTGTCTCTTTCTAATGGTAAGCAACACACAAAAGATAGAATAGCAAGGACAGTCATTTAAATGATCCAGGTCTTAACAAAGCACTCTGGATTGTTTAAACAAAAGGCTTTTTGTTTTGTTTTTTTGTATGTGTGCCTGTAGCCAGTCTGCTGTTTCAGCAATTCTATTTTAATTCCTGATAAAGGGAGTAACTTGAGTGGCCTCTATATTTCACTCAGTGCAGCATAAAAATGCTACATTGAAGGTATTGTGGATAAGGTTTGTTATCATTCACTGTACAACTGAAGTCTCTAGTGTTGGTTTAGAATCTCTGCAGGCTATTTGATATTGAGTAACCTTGGTGATGCTCCACCACTGCCAGTGATAGGGCTTTTTCATTCAGAAGTGAAATGAGAGCGCCTCCAATTTGGCTTCCCTGGGATGTGCTCCGCCGGCACTTGCACACCCTGAGCCCACTCGCACGAGTCACGGGCATCAGACAGCTCTCAGCTTAATTTCAATGCCGCTCACTTCTGTACGCCTCCTTGAGTTAATTTGTGCATGTGAAGAGAAGAAATGTTCAACTTCAGTGTAATGCAGGGCAAATAGCATTTTAAGTGTCATTCTTTCCATCGTTTGCGATGAAAAATAAGGCTAACAGTTTTATCCAGCCCCTTAAGTTTTAATATTTAATTCTTAACTTCTGGGAGAGGTTTTTATTCCACTCTATTAAGGAATTAGCCATAAGAGGGAGACTGTTAATCAAAACGACTGTTTTTTTCCCCTCTTCTACATAAAATGAGATTGCCTGACAGTATTTAATACTCATGTCACTGGTCCCAGGCTATGGGGGGGCGGGGGGCAACTCTTTCCAGTGCGTTAATACATTAGTCAGCAAATTCATTTCCTGTTTATTGAGCCAATGACACAATTAATGTGTATTTTTTTCCTCTAATACTCCGCCTTCTCCATCCTGATCACTTTATTTTGCCAAATGCACCATGTAAACTGAATGAGAAGTCATTGGAATTGTGTTAATAACTTTAGGGCATGTGGATTTGGCAGTCTCCGTATCGTTCTTTTTTCCTCTTTTGACAAAGAAACCCATTTATGTCAAAGGCGGCATTCCATCACCATCTCCACTTTTCTGCCTTACTCCTCCCCAAACCTTTTCTGGCAGGTTTCTCTGTAACTGAAGCCTTCCTGTGACATCTGCTCTACCTGAACAGAAATCTCCTGGGAGTTGCCTATGATGTAGTTCGTTTTTCCATGCCGGATTTGGTCAGTTTTCCTAAAATTCTACTAAGACTAAACTGCCTTGGATACATAACCCTGGGGGAGCACTAAACATTATCTTCCCTATTTCACACTCTCCCACGTGCTCTTCCCTTATCCTCCTATTTCTTGATTGGGGCCCCTCTCCCATTAAAGTCTGTGTTGATGCTGGTCCCAACCCCTGCTCTCCAGTTTTGCCTAATTAACACTGATGACATGGCTGGTGTGGTTTGGAGAACCATTGCTCCATAAATTGTCACGTGAACTACTTTATCCATCATCTGAACTGTAAGCACCTTGAAGGTTGGAATGTATCCATTAAGCGCGACTAGCTCAATACAAGCTAGGATTTGAACACACAGCTATCAGCTTTCAGAGTTTGAGCTCTTGATGGCTGCTGTTTATTACCTGGCTGTTAGCGGGTTTCTTGAACAAATTGAGACTCCTTCGCTTTGGAGGAACCCCTTTTCCTCAACACTTGGGTGATAGTTGGCCCTGACTGGCCCTCTTTTTCTTCCTCGCAGTTAAGCAAATTATACTCTAGCAGCTGGAACATTTTGTTTTATATGCACCATTAAGAGAGGAGATATTTACTTTCAGAACTTTTAGAGAGACTTGGGCTTAATCATTAAAGCCATACGTTTTCTCCTCATCCTTTTATGTTTTATGGTGCTTTGGGTGCTATATGTCATCGAAACGATGATTGATGAAGAAGTGGTTTTATGGACTCAAATATGCATTTATTGGGAGATAAATTTGGATTTAATACTTCATATATAATAATGTTTTTTTATATCATTGTAAGTATTCCTGTATAACTACATATAAACTCTTACCCTAAAGGGGAGAGGGGTGAATAGAATGAATCATTAGTGTAATACTCAATCAAAAGGGCATATTTATTTGGAATCTGTCACTTAAAATTGTTATTGAATTATCTACAAAAATATCCCCTGAAAAGATCTATATTAAATCTATGGTGTCTTTAAGATTTAACATAGCTTTTCACCTCACTTGATATGCTACAAATAACTAAGTTACTTAAACATTTGACCATTTACATTCTCTTAATTATGTTCTGATTTGTTGCCTCTTAAAGACAATTTAAGTACATCGACGTTCAACTGTTATGAAGAGTTTAGGGAAAATACAGATGTAATTTTAGAAAAGTCAGTGTATAACTAGCAAGGCAGAATCTTAACTACAG
Organism: Tonatia bakeri; assembly: GCA_004024845.1. Classification (NCBI taxonomy): domain Eukaryota; kingdom Metazoa; phylum Chordata; class Mammalia; order Chiroptera; family Phyllostomidae; genus Tonatia; species Tonatia bakeri. The sequence goes on from PVIA01001542.1 coordinate 209,263, forward strand.
TATCAGTATGGTTTCTTTTTCTCTTCTAGTATTGCCAAACTCAATAAAATAATGAACTAAAAGGTAAATTCCTTCTATTTTAAAATGCATTTTGGTTTGATTTTCCTTAAGAAAATAAGTTCTCCAATATTTGCAAAGCATAGTATTTGAGTGCAGTAAATTTTTCCCATGTGCTTTCTTGAAAGCTTAAACTAGATTCTTTTGCTGTGTGATACCGATACAGCTGTTGAACAAGAATTGATTTTCTTCCAAACATATACGACTGTAGTCTTATGTGCTCTTAGCCCTCTGATCCTGGATAAAGATACGTAATAGAGCTGGTCTTCAACCGTTCTTGATAATCTGATGAATAAGTAACTGGGATAGAAGTTTGGAAACCTGGATCTACCAGAAACTTGACACTTGGGTTTCATAATCCATAGACAAATATAGATCTGCTTTCCTGTGGCCAAAGGTTAGAGCATTGTGGAAGGAAACTGCTACAGGAATTGGGCATCCAGAGATGCCCGTGTGGCTACTGAAAAGCTGTGCAACCCTGGACAAGACACATATCCTTCAGCCTCAGGGACAAATCTCTAAGGTCCCAAGAAAAGTTACTCTTTGTAGTGGGGAAAGATGAGATGTGGCAACAACTCTGCAGACATGACAGTAACTACTGCATATTAATAATATTGAGGGGAGCCCTCAATAACTTAGATTGAGGGTCCCCCTCGAATAAGCCACTGTCCTAAGCACTTTGCATGCAGAAAATTATTTACTCTTCACAATGACTCGAAGAGTTGGGAATTATAATTATCCACATTTTACATATGAAAACCCTGAGACACAAAAAGAAACTTGCTCCTAGTGGTGGAGCCAAAATTAGAATCCAGGCATTTTGGCCCCAGAGCTGGTGTTCTTTCCTGAGGGTAAATTGCAGACAATTACAGTGCTTATGATGAAAAGCTACCCTCCACCCTATCTCCCCTCTCCTACCACACTTACCAGTGTCTCTAATTAAACACCAGCCTTTATCTAGCAAATCAATACATTCAGTTTGGGGTTTTACTGCCCTTGAACTGTTTCCTAGAAAGAAAAGATATTAACCTAGTTCTATTATAGTTTTTTCCTACATTTACATTTGTATAACCAAAAAGTGCAAATACAAAATGAAATAATTAAGTGAATGTTCACTTTAAGGAATATTGGTATTTAAGGTCTTATTGCACAGGTGGCAAACACAAGGCCCACAGGCCGAATCCGGCCTGGCACCTTGTTCCTATGTGGCGGCAGCGCTGAGCTCTCGCTTAACTGTTGACATTTGGATTAGAGAAGGACTCATCTCCTCCTCAATAGGGGGTAATGAAAGTAGACTCAGCATTTTAACATGGAAAAGAAAATCCTTTGATCCCTTCTGGAAATTATTGCATAAATTCCCAATCTTATACTAATTATACATAGTAATATATAATGTGTACTGCCATCACCAGTGCCCAAGCACTCTTATAGGTGATGGCAGTACAGGCCCCACTGGCCCTTGGGCGCCACGGCCAGCCACCGTGCGAGCCAGGAACCCACCTCACTGCTGTTTCGAGACAGCTTAATCAACATGCCACCCTCCTTTAAGGTTTACCTCAAAGCCTCTCTTCTACAAAGCCTTCCCTAGTCACTCAAACCTTCCATGCTGCCCAAACTCTTCAGTATTAGAAACCACATCGCACACTTTTTCCTTAGATCCTCTTCTGTCCCTCTCACAGCGAAGGGGTTCGGTGGATGTATTTAAGGGAAGACTTGCGAAGTAAAGCCGTAAGGAGGTACAGTAGCGGCTGCTGCCAGAGAGGCAGGAACATAGTCACGAGACATCATTAGCCCCTAAGACACTTCTCTTTCCTCAGCGGCTCACACATTGTGACTCCAGAGCAAAGCTTCCCACCCCACATTTACCCATTTGTTCACAACCACGTGCCAAGTGCTGAAGGAGACACAGGAGATTCCACAGTGAACAGAACAGACAGAATGCCTGTCTCCATAGAGCTTATGTCTTAAAGAGGGCACAGACAACAAACAAAAAATAGTCAAATGCATACAAGTTAGAAGGACCTGAGTGCTGAGAGAAAAACAGAGCAGGGAAGGGACTGGGGAGTGGTAGTGTCATAGGCCTCACGGAGTGGTGGCATCTGAGAGAGACAGGGGAGTGTGGTTTGGGCAGAGCGAAGGGGGAGAACAGGACAAGAGGAGATGTGGTTAGACAGGCAAAGGGGGGCCAATCAATGAGGGTCTGGTAACTTACTGAATGGATTCTGGTTTTCGCCAGGAGGCTGGGCAGTGCGGAGTAGCTTCTGATGGCTTTGATCAGAAAAGTGACATAGTCTCACTTCCGTTTCTTACCATGTCCCTGTTCACCTGCTTCCCGGAGATGCTAGGACTCAGCTCAAAACTACTCAAATATAGAATGGATGTGTTACCAGTATTATGTATTCTGATCCTTGTACGTAGGCTATCTCTTGATTTATTCAGATCTTTTAAGACTTCCTGTTTTGAGGTTTTGAGTGGACAAGTCTTATACATCCTTTGTCAGATATATCCCTAAGTGTTCCGTATTTTTGATACTATTGTAAATGATACTACTTTTTAAATTTTAATTTCCAATTCATTGCTGGAATAGAAAAATACATTTCATTTTTATATATTGATCTTCTATCAAGCTTTATATCAAGATGTATATATTCCATACAATTAAAAATATTTCTGTGGGAATCGAAGATCCTTATGAAATCTCTCCACATCTTAGCATCTTCTGATTCCGTACTATGTTAATTTCTATGGCTCATGACAAAGTACCACAAACTGGGTGGCTTAACACAACAGAAATTTACTGTCTCGCAGTTCTGGAGGCCAGAAATCCCAAATCAAGGTGTTGGCAGGGCCAGGCCCCTCCAGCCTCGAGGGGAGAATCTCTCCTTGCTTCTTCCAGCTTCTGATGGTCCCGGGCACTCTTTGGTTAATGACGACGTAACTCCAGCCCCTACTTCCATCTTCTCCTGGCCCACTTCCTTCATGTCTGTGTGTCTCTGTTGCTTTGGAGGGTGGCGTAGAGAAATGTGTGTGTAATGGCAACGCTTAGCACACTCGAGTGCCAGGCATGGCTTGGGGTCGAAGTGTCAGGGACAGATAGGTAACTCCTGCCGAGCATCCCATGGCAAAGAGGGAGAGGAAAGTGGCCATCAGAGAGAAGAGCTCAGAGTGGCAACAGGAAGACTGCTGCTGGGGAGAGGGGTCTTCACGCTATCCTGGTGTCTGTGTTTTCTCTTCTCCTAAGGACATCAGCCACGTGGGAGTAGGGCCCATCCTCATGGCCTCACTGTACCAGGGTTCCATCTGGGAAGACCCTATTTCCAAATAAGGTCACATTTGCAGACCCCAGGGGTCAGGACTTCAACGTATCTTTCAGCTCCTATCATGCACTTTCAGATCAAAGAACCTGTCCTTTCCTTGCTTTTGCAGTTATGGTAGATTAATATAATAAACACATGTACCAAGCATCTGGCTGGTTCTCTTCCAATGTAAAATGTCCCTATGTAGGAGGCTTCGAGTTAGGTAAAACTAATTAAGTAGTGACTTTATAAATTCTGCAGTTACATCAGTCAAAATATTTTAGCTGTATTTCGGATGGAGAGGAGTTAGAAACAAATTTTCAGGCCACTGACAATAAGAGAATCTCAGTGTGATGTATTGCATATACATAGAAAAAAACAACCTCATGATGTTTCGGTAAAGATGGAACCAGCAGCTTTGTAAAATGGTAGTGTCTTAAAGAACTGTGCAGCAAGCCAACCTTGTGGAATTGCTTTTTGGCTTTTTCAACTGGCGGAGTCTGAGGTAGTTGTGGTTTCTGAGGTCGGTTCTACCAGCGAAGGCCAATTCGTGAACAGGCGCCGCATGGAAGGTTCTGCGCACCGTTCCGGCCCAGCCCTGCACAGTCTCCCCACAGAGTGCTGAGCACTTGGGCACATCTGTTGAATGGCTGTCACGAAAGCTTCCCGGAAGGAGTTACAGAGGTGGATGCTGGGTTTCCAGGAGGTTAAAACGCTGTCCCCGCCATCTCACAGGTAGTAAGTGGTGCCAGATTGGTCTGGATCCCAGACAGTCAGCTGCTCCTGCATGCAGCGCCCCTCCCACGTCAGCTCCTTTTCCTGAATGGCAGAGGGGGAGCTTTTCACTGCTCTTGCAATGTTCACATCAAAAGCCTCTCAACCTCATTCGGGGGTTGGAGATAAACATTAAGTAAGTGTTAGGAGAATGGTAACAGGAGTCTGGAAAATCTTAGGTTCAGTGTTATCCCTCTTTTTGGCAGAGTCATTAGAGCTGTTTTTGGATATTCTCATTTTCTCCCTGCTTATGAGGTAGGATTGCCCTTTCTTGTCCCCTTTGAAGTTAGGTAGGGCCATGTGGTTTGTTTTGTCTAACAAAATAGTGGCGGAAGTAACCACTGGCAGAAGTTCCAAGCGCTGGTGTGAAATGCACCACATTCTGATGCACTGCCTTTTGATTGTCCAAGCACAAGTCCAGGTGGACTGCCCCTCTGTCTGGTCCCCGGTCCCCGAGTGACCGTGGGGAGCAGAGCCCCTGCCAGCTCAGCAAAGCTGAGGGGGATGCACAGCAGAGGACCTTCCGGTTGTGTTAAGCCACGGAAATTTTGGAACTCCTTGTACCTGTTGCGTATTCTAGCCCACTGTCACTGATTCAGCACATTTAAGAACAAAACATAGAAAGTAGAAATTCACCCTAGATTTCCAGTAGAGAAAATTATTTTGAAAATAACTCTTTAAAGCTTCTTGTAGAAGGCTCTCTTAACATGTCTCAGATATTAATGTGGAAAGGCTAAAGAAGAGCTTTAATGCATGAAGCTTTGGAGGCCAAAGCAGTATTAAATTCACAAGATGATTAGATAACCATCTAGTACTATGGCATTATTTTTTTCTCCTATATTTAAAACTTTGGTCTGCCAACAAATGTTTGTTCATTGTTCTTGCACTAAAGAAAACAGTTTGACATGTAAGGAAAGAGGAGGAAATTGGTGGTGGGGAAACCAGAGGACACACGAACAGTGTCACCTTTATAAGGGCAGCACTGTGGGAACAATAGCGGGGTTTCACTCTTCGTTTCTGTTGCAAGAGGACCGTGTGTTAAAGACAGATCTTCTGTTACATTGAGGATCTGGTTTCGAGCCTGTAGCTGCTGGCTTCACCTGGCCCTAAACTCTGCTGTGCCTTGCAGTCGCTCAGTGCGGTGTCTGAAGTCTTTGTTTATGGGTGACAGCTCACACCCCGTCTCACTCTACGGAGGGTCCACTTGTGTGTGACGAACAAAGCCATGGTTTCAGAAGCTGAGAGCTATTGCAGCCCGACAAGAGGACATTTCCTACAGTTCCCCTCGAGCTGGAATAAGATAAACAGCAGTGGACATTGAGGAGTTTATGAGATCTCAGAAAATTTGTAAGAGTCAAAAAAAAAATTGGTCATCTGCCAAAAATTTATACTGCCTCATTTAATCTTAGATGTGGCATCATCTTTCATTTGATATGCTACTCTTTATTATGTTACTATTTAAACATTTCTGTATTATAAAATTCATTGAGGAAAAAAGAGGCATTTTCTTTTAAACGAGGGTCACATGGTGATACACCATTTATTATTTGAAGCACTAATAACTGCAAGACTTTTGTGCTTTTAATATTGAATAGTAATTTTCCAATATTTCAGTCTTTTAAGATTTAACATGTCTCAAGTCATGTATCAAGAATATGAAAACTGCCCTGGCTGGTGTGGCTCAGTGGACTAAGTGCAGGCCTGCAAACAGAAAGGTTGCTGGTTCGATTCCCAGTCAGGGCACATGCCTGAGTTGTGGGCCAGGTCCCCCAGTTGGAGATGTGTGAGAGGCAAGTGATCAATATATCTCTCGATGTTTCTCTCCCTCTCTTTCTCCCTCCCTTCTCCTGTTTCTAAAAATAAATACATATAATGCTTTTTAAAAAAAAGGAATATCAAAACTGCCCTCATTGGTGTGGCTCAGTGGATTGGGCGCTGAACTATAAACCAAAGGGTTGCTGGTTCGATTCCCAGTCAGGGCACATGCCTGGGTTGTGGGCCAGGTCCCCGGTGGGGGGTGTGCGAGAGACAACCGCACATTGATGTTTCTCTCCCTCTCTTTCTCCCTCCCTTCTCCTCTCTAAAAATAAATAAATAAAATCTTTAAATAAAAAAGAACATCAAAACTAATATCAACTTTAGAGATGATCTAGTTCAGGAATTGTTATGTCCTTGAAGAGGAATCTTTTTCAAACGTTATCTGACATGGTATCCAATACATAATGCAGATTCTTAACATTATAAAATTTTATAATTTCAAACATATAATTATAGGGTCAATTAGTGAGGGGGAAAATACTATTTTGAACAACATAAAGACTTCATTTAAAAGGGCCTTGGCCTTCACTTTATAAGTACTTTGTTTCATTTGGCAAGTATTTGAAAATACTGAATTACATGGTAAGTAGCTGCAAGTGGTAACAGTTTTTATTAGTTTGTTTTACAAGGTTCACTCTGAATCCTTGGGAGACTTCAGTTTTACAGGACCGCAGGAGAGTTAATGTAGCCACGCAAGTTAATGAAATGTAAAACTGTTGAGCTTGACTGTTATTTTTTTAAAATCCAGCTTTAAGGTAATTAAAGAAAATCAAATAAAAAATGTACTGAATCCCAAAACCACATAGAACAGCATTGGAAAACTACTAATTATGCGTTATGTAACAGTATCTCTGTGGAGTGACAGTGTAGATTCTGTTTGTGCTGTTTTTTAAAAGAAATTGTCAAATATGATAGAAAATGTGAAAATAGCTCTCACTGAAAAGGGTTAGGTTAGCGTGAGTAAATCCTCATTAAAAAATGAGTTGTGTCATGGAAGTTTCAGAAATTTTTTTTTAATTCCCATTTTATACAATATTGAGTGGTTGCCAGCCCAGCCCACAAATTATGTATCCCATAAGTGACTGAGGTAATAATATTTAGCTATCTTTTTTTATGAATGCACTTTCAAGTTAGTTGGCATTCTAAGAAATCCTCATGGCAATTTCCATGGGATTTAAAAAAATCTGATGTGCAGCTTTGGCTGGGTACTCCTTTGTATAAAATATACCCACGTTTTGGGCCCAGACTTTCAGGGAAAAAATCTTTCATTTTATTTGTTTGTTTATATTTAGAAACAAAAGTGATTATCGTATTCCTGGTATTATTTTGCCTACAGACGCTGCTGTTGGTTTTTAGAGTTATACCTTTCACACATAAGCATAAATAAAAGAACTAAAAACATTTATATAGATACGGAATTAGTACCACCTATGTATAATGTGCATCTTTATTTTTTCCTCAGAAGTCTGGGCAAAAAAGTGTAGATTATACACAGCAAAATACAGTAGTTGGTTAGAGTATTGTCCAGATATGCCAAGGTTGCGGGTTTGATCCCTGGTCAGGGCATATACAAGTATCAAACAATGCATGCATAAATAGGTGGAACAACCAATTGAAGTTTCCATCTCTCTCTCTCCCCGAACCCCTTCTAAAAAAAATCTGATTTGCAGCCCTGGGTTGGAAACTTTCTCTATCCAGTCCCACTGTGTGGTAGTGAAGAGAGTGAGGGATTTTTATTCCCTGGTTGGAGAATTTTTATCCCTGCACGAAAGCAACTGCTGCCTCCACTTTGAAGAAGAATCATAGATCCTAGTGTTGGAAAGGAAATCTGAAGATGCCCTACTTAGTTCTGTGCCTTTACGGGCATGGTTTTGTAAAGCTGTCGAAGAGGAAACTTTTACAGAAGCAATGTGCCACTTTAGCATGCTGGATATTTAAAGGAACCCTGTGGCAAACACTTTGCAAGGCAAATGCGCCTCTAAAATGGCATCTGGGTGAAAGGAAAGCTCCTGGAGCTTTAAAAAGCCTTAAGAAGTGGCTGCACTCTTCACACCGATGAGAGTGATCAGCACAATAGGTCCTCCTTGAAGACAATCCCAGTCTCCGCACAGCCAGTGGCCCCAGCCTCCCTGTGACCCAGGGCACCATGTGCCCTGATGACCTTCCACTCAGTGGTGCCAGGCATTCCTCTGTGGACTGGCAGGCCTCTCAGAGTGCCGCCGGCTTCATATTAAATTCTCTACAGTGATTAGAGGCTGTTGGGCACCAAAGTTAAATTGAGAGCTAAAAGTGTGAGCACACTCGCCCGTGATTTTCTCATGCCACTTCCAACTGATGAGTCTAGGAAATAAGTGCAGCATGAGGATTGCTTGTGGGCTTTGATGTGGAATTACATAAGCTATTGTTGTGTGAAAAAATACAGTAAATAAGACCCTGGGTTCAAATTGTGCACCTGCTGCTTGCTTGCACAATGCTGCGGAGAGACTGAATTAATTGATTACCCTAAACTTGACTCTGAAGGTTGCTGGGGGGTGTGAAGGTAACCCTTTCAAAGTCTGTTACCATAGCATGCAGTGTGTAGTGGGTGCTTAGTCACTTGTATCATTTTCATTTTTAATATTACTATAATTTTAAGTATTATTATGCCTAGGGAATATGGCCAGATAAGGTTAATAAGGAGGAGTAAAGAAATTCTGGCTTCTAATGCCCTTTCTCCACCCGTGTCCTGTCCCCTCTGCAGAATGTGACAAACTGCGGCGGGATGGCTGCCGGAGCTCCCAGTACTACTCCCAGGGTCCCACCTTCGCCGCCCCCTCAAGTCCACTCTGCGATGAGGACCAAGATGAGGATGAAGAAGCAGATCAGAAGGTAAGGCTTCTCAGCTCAACACAGGATTCTGGATTAGGATCATAGGACAGTAAAAGGACATAAGTGGGGAAACCAGTGAAATCAGAAAAAGCCCGTTTTGGGGTTTTGTTTTGTTTTTTTAATTTCTTAGTTTGGACAAGTGAACCATGATGATGTAGCACACCGACACCAGGGGAAACTGGGTGAAGGATACACGAGAAACTCTCACTCTCTGTGACCTTCACCACCATTCACCATGTCTCAATGTGATGCTGAGGCTTCCAGGATGGGCAGCTGTCAGTGGTCATTGTGTGGGACCAGGCAGGATGGGCAGCCATCAGTGGTCATTGTGGGGAACCAGGCACGTCCCCTTATCCTTCCTAAATGTGTTCTTCAACAGAGCTACTTTAAGCCCAGGAGTGCAGTTCATTTTTAAAACAAGTATTTATTAAACACCTCCTATATGCCAGGAACTATTCGAGGTATTTGGTGAGACACCAAGAATAAAGAAGCAACGATGCCTCTTTGTTAGAAGCATTAGAAAGTGACATGTGCTCTGCAGTAAAATCAAGCAGAATAAGACAGAGGGGAGGTTGCGACTTTAAATGAAGACGGTAGGCCTTCCTGAGCCAAGAGATGATTGGGATTGAAAGGGTGAGCCATGCAGAAATCTTGGAGAAGACCGTTCCAGGATGAAGAAGCAGTCAGTGCAATAAATGTTTCATAAGGATATATGCTATGTATCGGATTCTGCAAAGTGCAAACATTAATGCCTGTAGTTGCCTCAAGGAACTTACAGCTCTTGTGTAGGGACGACTAACCAGAATAAAAAGTTTTTATTGTGCTTTGCAGATATGCTTTTTCTTTAAAAAACTTTTTAAATTAAAGGTTTGTGGCAACCTTGCCTCAAGCAAATCTGTTGGCACCATCTTTTCAACAGCATTTGCTTACTTTGTGTCTCTGTGTCACGTTTTGGGAATTGCTGCAATATTGCCAACTTTTTAATTATTACTCTGTGACTCGTTATCAGTGATCTTTGATGTTACCAGGGCAAGACCCTCTACCAACAAAAAGGTACAACTCACTGAAGGTTCAGATGATGGCTAGCACTTTTTAGCAGAAAGTATTTTTAAATCAAGGTATGTGCATTGTTTTTTATAGAAATAATGCTATTGCACACTCAGTAGACTGTAGTATGGTATAAACATAACCTTTATTTGTACTAGGAAAGCAAAAAAAAATTGCGTGACTTTCTTTATTGTGGTATTCATTTTATTTTTGTGGTCTGAAACTGAGCCCTCTCCATCTCTGAGGTGTGACTGGGTGTCGCATGCAACAAGCAGTCGCCATATAGTGACGTGTGGAAGAGAAATCCTTCTGACGAGCGTCAAGAAGTGGAGGGAAGTTTGAAGAGGGCAGGGTACTTAAGAAGAGGAGTTATAGGGCTATTGCAACAGGCGAGACATAATGAGAACCTAGGTCAGAAAAGTGGCTGTGTGAATGGTGAGGAGGGGGGGAGTGGGGAGGTGATGGTGGCGTTTTCGCAGTTAGGAGACAAAGTGCGAGTCTTAGCCTGCCACTTGCTGCTTTCTTTGTATGTATCACTTGGCCCCTCAAGGCATTCATCTTCTTATCTAGAAAGAGGGGAGTGGAATGAGATCTCTCTCTGAGATCTTTTCGAACAGGCTGTTGATTCATTCATTTACTCCATAAATATTTATTTAGCATCTCCAACATGCCAAGCATCACTGTAAGTCCGGAGAACCCGTCAAGTGAAAAAAACAAAGTCCCTGCCACCAGAGGGAAAATGATGGTAAACAGACAAGTACACCGTGTAACACCAAGGGGTGATGAGTGTTATGAAGGAAAAACAGAGCAGCAGTAAGGAGGAGAGTTAGAGAGTGACAGGGATGCTGTTTTAGACTGAGCGTTGGGAAGGACCCTATGGGGGCACCATCTGGGCAGACCTCATAGGGAAGGGGAAAGGGTAGGAAACCACACGTGAGTATCTCTGGGAAGAATTTTCTCGGAGGGAGAGATAGTAAGTGCCAAGGCCTGGAGCCTCAGTATGGCTATCCTGTGGGAGGAATAGTCAGGGACCCGAGAGGCAGGCCATGAACAAGGGGAAGACAGGCAATAGTGACTTTGGAGAGATAACCAAGGGCCAGATCCAGAGGACCTAATCAGTCACGTTAAAGACTTTAGATTCATTGTTTCTGGATGAGATGGGGAGGCACTGGAGAACTTGAGGTGGAAGCGGCTTGATCCGATTTACCATTGAATGCACTTAGTCTGCCTTAGAACGCACTGGATGGTGACAAGACTGTAGAGAGTTGAAGATGGAAGCTGAGGCAGGTTGTGGCTGTAGTCCAGGCAAGATACAGATTGTCGGGGTTGGGACCCAGGCAGCAGTCACGGAGAGTCTAGCTTCCTTTTAATAGCACATTCTACAGAACTTACCAAAGTTACGAGAAAAAAAGCTGAGTCAAGGATGATTTCGTTGATCTTTCCATCTTAATTCCTCTAGAATCCCATTACAGAGATTGTTTGACCCCACGAGGAATTCAGACCCATTGACGCCACCCTCTTCATGCCCACAGTCGTCCTTCCCCAGCATGTACTACGTGGCCCACCTTTTGTTCCCTTCTTTGTACACATAGTCAGCTCTGCTGGCCCCTCTCTCCTTCTGTCACTTCCCTGGAGAAATCCCAACCCCAGTTTGATCCAGCTCTCCCCCTGCTCTGCCCGAAAGTCTTACTAACTAAACAAGGCTAGAGAAAAACACCAGGTTATGTTAGCTAGTCTCACTATAAATCTAGAACCTCAAACCTGAACTGCTGCCCATGAATCCCACAGTATTAACTGTCAACTTACTCTTCCACTTTCCCAGATCAGTTCTGCCCCTTCTTCCTAAATCTTCAAACATCACTTCTTTGCTTCCCTCTCAGATACTGTCTTAGATATTGCAGTGGGGTGAGAGTGAGGGGACAATCAGAAGTCATATTCTTTCACAACCACACCTATTAAACTCCTTGCATCTGTCTCTATGTCTACTCACCTTTTCCTGCCATTGCGATGGGTGAACAATCCTCGCTTATTTTCTGCCCTGTTGTATCCCAAGTGCCTAGATTAGGACCTGGCACACAGTAGGCCCTTAATATTTTTTTAGTGGACTGATTAAGGCCAACCTCTCAACAACCTCATACCTACAATTTACCTCTCTGTCTCTTTTGCCCAATCAATTTTCTGTCTTTGTTGTATCCTAACCATCATTATATAAACAGGCTGTATTGTCCCTCAGCTTGAAGAGACCTTCCTTTGACCTTTTATCCCCCACAAATTCTGCCACATTTTTTAATTCCTCTTTTTAATAGAACTTCTCTAAAGAACTCTCTAGACTTGCTGTCAACACTGCCTTTCCTCACAATCTCCTTTGAACCCCCATCAAACACACTTTTATCCCCAGCGCGCTACTGAAACTACTCCTGTTAAGTTCACCCATCACCTCCAGCGCGCCAAATCTAATAGTTAATTCTCAGGCTGCTTGTTACACAACCTCTCAGCAGTATTTGACATAGTTTATTATTCTTTTCTGCTTAAAATACTTTCTTTACTTGGCTTTCAGGAGACCACACACTCCGGGTTTTCCCCATTCCTCACTCCTTATTGGCCAGCCGTGTGCTTTTCTGTCACTTGCTGGTGGCTGTCCTTCCATGTCTCAGACACTGGTGTAGCATTGCGCCTCTGCTCCTCTAGAACAAACTCACTCCCTCAGTGATTTCATTGCATCTCATGGCTTTAAATTCCATGTATTGAAGTTTTCTAAATTTCTGTCTCTGACCCAGACTCATGCACTTATCTGTTTGCTGTCCATCTCTACTTAAATGTCTTATAGGTGTCTTAAAGTCATTCACACCCAAATATGCGGCATCCTTCTTCAAAAAAACACTATACATATCCAGTCCTTTTATACTTTTTCCCACCTCAGCAAACCACAACCATGGTTTCATTCTAACCAGATGCTTAAATCAAAAACTTGGGTGCATTCTTGATCCCTTGCTTTTTCTCATACCTTCAGCAAATTCCGTAGGAATTGAACCACTTCTAAAACCTCGGTCCAGACACCATGTAATGATTAAGGTCAGCGCCCGTCCCTGAGAGTGGGTGGCGGAGGCATGCTGGAAGTGAGGGTGAGAAGGGTTGGAGCAGGTGTCAGATGGAACACCTCCGCGGCTCTGAGTTCACCAAGAGTTTGTTTAACAGCAGCGGAGGTGAAGGGTCGCTGCGGTAGGATCACAGTGGGGCTGAGGGAAGGAGTTAGCTTTTATTGCACAGCTAACAGGAAGTCACTAACACATTTTTTAAGTAGAGGATTTTATGATTAGGAATAAATACTGTATATATCATCTCTTGTTAGATGAAGATATATAGATAATGTTAAAACTGATTTTCTAAACTTGACTCTGGAACTTTCAGCAAGGGAATATTTTAACAGACTGTTAGAATTCTATTTAAACAAATGGAGAAATCTTATCAAAAATTACACCAAATAGATTTTTTAAAAATGGTAACTATGTGAGGCGATGCATGTGTTAACTAACCTTATTGTGCTAATCATTTCACAGTATTCACATATAACAAATCATCACATTGTGTGCCTTAAAGTTACACATGTATGTCAATTATATCTCAGTAAAGCTGGGCGAAAAATGGAACATTAAAAAATACACATTGAGCCAAATTGAAAAAAAAAATAGCAACCCCAGATGGTTTCATAGAGAGAGGGTTTTACTAAAGCTTTTAAAGAGTAGGTTGATCCAATGCCTAACTCCTGGGGTGGGGCTGGGGGGGGGAGGAAAAGGTGTGATTTCTTTTTTATTAAATTAGTTTAACGCTGATGCCAAAACTTGACAAGACTGTACAAAACAGATCAATCTCACTCATGAATATTGGCATTAGAAGTCATAAATGAAACATTAGGAAACAGTCTAGCAGCTCATTCCAAGATGAATACTCCACATCCATTTGGATTTGTTCCAGCAGTAATGAAAGGATGTTCAGTTTTAGGTAATTCAGTCCCCTTTGATCATGTTAATTTTTTTTATCATCACCTGAGGACGTTTTTTCATTGCTTTTTTTGAGAGAGAGGAAGGGAGAGACAGACAGACAGACAGACAGACACCTATCAGTTGCCTTCTTATATATACCCCAACCAGGGATTGAACCTGCGACCTGGGCATGTGCCCTGACTGGGAATCAAACCCACAGCCCTCTGGTCTGTGAGGTGATGCTCCAACCACACTAGCCATGTTAATTCCTTCGAGGTAAAAAATCAGATCAAAACCATAGATATTGACAAGATATTTGATACAATTTAAGTCATTCTTTTCTTTCTTGGCCCAGAAGGTAAAAAAAAATTTTTTTTCAATTACGGTTTACATTCAGTATCTTATATTAGTTTCAGGTTTACAGCATAGCGGTTAGACAATCACATACTTTAAACAGTGATCCCCCTGATATTTCTAATACCCACCTGGCACCATACATAGTTATATTACAGTATTATTGAGTGTATTTCCTGTGTTGTACTTTATATTCTCTTGACCATTTTGTAACTGTCCATCTGTCCTTCTCAATCCCTTCCTCCCAGTTCCCCATTCTCCCCCTCTTCCGGCAGCCATCAGCCTGTTCTCTGTGTCTATGAGTCTTCAACAGTCATTCCTGACACTAACACTCAGTTATGTAGGAACAAGTGGATACTGATAACACAATTTATTTCTTGCCACCAAATCTGACATAATTTTTAAGGGGCCATTTTCATTAGAATGAGGCATAAAACAGGGACACTCACTGTTACTGTTACTATGCTTATGGGAGAACTAGCTGGCGTAGTTAGGAAAGCTGCAGAATAAGAGGTTCAAAAATAGCAGAGATTGAGATTATATTATCATTCTATGTATGTGGTAAGCTTGTATGCTTGGTGAATCCAGGAAAATAAAAATATAAAACTACCATCCATAGTGGAAGTCAATGATATAGTAAGGTATAAAATTAAGATAGAGAAATCAATTTTCATGTCTACAAAGACAAGTTAGAAGATATAATAGAAAAATATATTTAAAATATCTATAGTTGACAAAGTAACTAGGCATAAATTGAATAAGAAAAGTATAAGATGTATGTGAAAGAAATTTAAATACTATAGAAAACCATAAATAAGATTTGAATAAATGGAAAAAACATGTGCTCTGAGGTTAGAGGACTCAGTACCAAAAAGCTCTCAATTCTGCCCAAGTTAATTTATAAAACTAACACAATACAAATAAAACTTGTAGTCGTTCTGCTTTGGTTTGGAGATAACTGGGGGTGGGCGGAGGAGGGAGAAGTCTGGGGAAGCTGGGTCTGAGGTCCGTGCCTGGGCGAGCCTGGAGATAACAGAGCAGCGAGGAAGGAGAAGTGGCCAGGAGCCAGAACGGAGTCAGGACCTCCTCCGGTGTGGCACCTGAATGTATGGATGAGTCGACTTAACACTAAAAACAGTAAGTAGCCCTGGCTGGTGTGGCTCCCGGTCAGGACACATGCCTGGGTTGTTGGCCTGGTCCCTAACTGGGGATGTGCGAGATGCACCCACTCATCGATGTTTCTCTCCCTCTCTTCATCCCTCCCTTCTCTTATCTCAAAAAATCAATAAATAAAGTAAAATAAATTAAAAAATAATTAAAAACAGTAAATAAAGTTCAGAACTAGACCTAAATTTTTGTGGGATTTAGTATGTGATCCAGTTGGCATTTGAAATCAGGTGGGAATCCAGTAACTGTCAAGGCCTCCCAGCCAGCAGTTGACGGTCTGCATGTTCAGGCTAAGCCCCCCAGCTACAATCCATGTTCTTAATAGTTGCCCTCACACTTGGGGTCATTTAAACACAGGGCTGTACAAGGCAGATTCGAGGGAAAATTCTATTGGCAAGACCCTTTTCTTTGTACTTCTGAGGTAGGTGGTTGGGGTGGAGGTGAAGGGTGGGGGAGCCCAAACGGGACACCCGAGCTGGATGTTCGGGCTATAACTGCTCTGATGTCAAAAGCAGTGTTAGAAAAAAGCATTAGTTGCATTCAGCAAACATTGTGTCTATTATATGCCCAGGATAGAAGCACTCTCCTAAAATGAGAGTTGCGAATAAGACAAAGGTTAAGAACAGATAAATAGAACAGAGAACCTAGGGAATATCTGCTCTGGGTATATATTCTGCGTAATTGCTCTACAATAAGTGCTAAACATTTACTAGGTAAAACTCAAGTTTATGGTGTGAAGAGAAGTATTTTGCTAATGATAGCCACATATACCTTCCAAAGTGGTGATGTAGTGTGAGAAGAAAAAAAAATTGTTTGAAGTATTTCCAACTATATGTTTTGTACATCATGTAAATATTAAACATGCTGCATGAGAAATGCTGTCTGCAAAGGGATTTAGAAACCCACAAAATACCTTTTCATTCATCTGCAAAATCAAAGAGCAAGTCATTGCTTTAGTATTGTTCCAGTCTTGACGTTTCGTTTTTGTTCTTTCAGTTCTCATTGTGTACCAGTACTACCAAAGCGGTTATTCAGGTATTTGAAGGAAGTTCAGTTATAGATGGCAAAATACATACATCCTGTGAGCTGACGGGGCATTTCTCCAGCTGCCATTATAGGAGGTTACATTTGATGATATGTTCACTGAATCACAGAAGCATTCATAGAGGCCCCATTGTCTCAGCAGAAAGCATGTCAATCATGAGTTACTCAATCTGTAGGGTAAATTCACCCCCAAACAGGCTAATGAGACTGGGATTATGGCAATAAAATGGTTGGCTTTAATGGTATTGATAGAAACCAAAGTTTTCTTTCCTATTTCCTGTTTTCCTTTGACCCAGCATCTCGCCTTCTGTTTTGGTCTTCGTTGCTAAAAGATATTTAAATCAAAGGAGGACTTTGAAGAAGACAAAAGGATAGCAGCCTTGCTCAGTAACTGCCAATGTCGGAGGCTTGTATAACACGGGGCTTGAGAGCACCAGTTCTGGGACAGCTTGCCCACCTGTCACTGCTGGTGGCCTTGGGTAGATTGCATCCCTCTGAGAGCTTCAGTTTCCTCAACTGTAAAGAGTTAGAAACCACATGGTCTGGTTTGCTCAGGACAACCTGGTTTACAGCTGCTATCCTGTGTAATTATTAATAGCACCCCTTCACTCTCAGAGGCATTCTGGTTTTGATAATAAATTGCATGACTTACATTACCTACCTTTAGAGGGATGTTGTGAATTGAAGTGAATTAATGTTTGTAAAGTCCTTTAGCATGGTGCCTGGCACATAGTAAATGCTCAAATAATGATGAATAGCGCTTGGTTTTTCAAACCAGGCTTCAAGGAAAATGACTCAATGGGAAGTTTCTATTTTTTAATGAAATTTTGGCCTCTCTCCCAGTCATTTAAGTCTTTTATTCCACCCCCATAGAATTTCCTGCCTAAAGCAATGAATTTGAGAGGTTTTAGCAACTACTCAAAATTTTCCTGAGTGTTGTGTTTTCACAGGTTATATACATATAGAACTACAAGTGGTTATACTAGTACTGACTTTATAACAGTAGAACACTTAAGAGTATTTTCGGAACGTTTTTACAAATTATATCTCATTTTCCACTAGAACTCCCATGAAATAGGTATGATGATATTATTACTATCATTTTAACGATCTGGAAACTGAGCATCAGAATTAAGAAACTGCTTGCCAAAGGTCACATGCCTCGAGCGTGTCAGGGAGGGTGCGAACACAGGCCTTCTCACTTTGTATTTCGTTTCATTTCATTGCTCCATGTTGGTTAAATAAAAGAGCAAGCTTGCCAAATTATCCAAATTCCTTCTCATTGTGCCTGCTGTTGTCATTTTCCTTGCACCTCTGACTTGTCTGATACTCATTCATTCGTGCAGTTTTTTCATGGCCTCGTTGTACAGACACAGTCCCCGGCACAGTGTCGCTGATGGTCTAGAAGACATTTACGCTGACTCTAGATGGAGTCTTCTGTCCCAGGGTCTCTGAGTAATTTCAGGACCAGTGGAGACATAGAGGAGTCAAAACTGCTCTGTATGATTGCAGGTGAGAATGAGAGAATTGGGGTCTGTCATTTCCAGGCCTTTATGCATTCAGGCCACTGCGTGCCTCAAGTACTGGTAACCTGTTCCACCTCTTCTTATCTCAGACATCCCGTTACATGGAGTAAGGCTCCACGCATGTTTGCTTTCCCTTCTAAATGGGCGACCACTTTCCTGTCTTGTTGACCTCTGTATTCCCACATGGAGACAAGCATCTGGCACTTGGGAAAGTGCAGGAGCCGAAGTCTGGGCTCAGTGCTGCATGTGAATCTATGTGATGCTTCTTGCAACCGTGCAAGGTAGCCTGGGTTGTGCTCATATCATAGATGAGGAAACTGTGTCTTAGAGAGAGTGTGTCACTTAAACAAGTCATATCCCACAGCTTTTAAATACTGAAATTGAGGTCTTTTCTCTGTTTTAAAACAGTGTTCTTCAGGTATAATTTACATAAAATAAATGCCACATATGTAAATTTTATAATTTAATGGCTTTTGTCATATGTTTACACACAACATCCCATAACCACAATCAAGATAGTGAACCATCCATCACCCCAAACATGAGCCAGGATTTAAATCCAGAGCTGACTCCACGGCCCTGTTTTCCCTCCAACAATCAGAATATGGGGAACTGCTCTCTCGTGGGAAGCTAGATAATATAAGAAACATCTTTTACAATCCAATTTGTCCGTCAGTAAAACAATGGGTGAGTAAGTACAGTGCTGGAGTGGAGTGTGCACCACAGTGAAACCAAGGACTTACAGGATCACACAACAACGAGCATGTCTTAGAAACAGAATAATGAGTAAAGAAGTAACACTGTGAAGAGAATGACGCCATTTCCACAAAAGTCAAGATAAATGTAAACATGTAATTTAGGCATATGTGTACACACTTGTAATTGAAGTAGAATAACTGACAGTCAATTCAGGAGCATGGGTCCCTGGTGAAGCGGCGGGGGCAGCATGAAGGTCAATGCAGTTATCGGTGGTATTTTAAACATGGGTTGGGTCGTGAGTTCTTATGTAGTCATTATGTTCTAATACATACTTTGTATATATAATTTATTCTAATAAAAGATCACTAAAAATAAGAAATTACTATATCAGTTTAAAAATATAAGCTCTAATTAGCTAATTTGCATTATTTTGAGGAAAAGATCACTTAATATGGGATAGTTCGGATCCATACTATTTTAATTTAATACATGGTAAGAAAGTTTAGGGCCCCTGATAAAGGGTCTAGGTTTTGTGATGAACTAATACACTAAATAAGAGAGAAGGAACAATTACATAATAATGTGGCTATGAAAACCACCTCCCAGCCATCCTCATGCAGGTGCTGGAGGGACCGAGAACTGGGGGCTTTTGTGTGGATGCACTTCCACCACACAACTGGTTTTCCTGGTGGTTGTCGTTGGGTTGGGGGTGGGGTGGGGGGAGCAGGAGAGACGAATTAAGTCAGGATCTGTCGGGTCTGAGTATACTGAAGGTAGAAGCAGCATCTAGCCAAGGAACACTGCAGTAGTTTTGACACCCAATAAAACTCTCTAGAATCTTGAAAACTAAGAGTCAACCCAAAAGAGATTTAATTCTGGGAGAAAAATCCCCAAAGACTGAGTAAGTGACCTGCAGAAAGGACTAGAATGTGTGTTGGTATCCTGTTAAATAGTGCTGTATATGGTTTCATCTGTTCTACGTCTATTTTTATGTAATACTTGCTACATGAATTCTAAGTTTAGCTATCTGCAATTATATTTTCTAATATTTGAAAGCTTGGCAGGTTTTTTTAAGCCTGAACTAATCTGTATTTCATAGTTAAGCCCACCTTTTGGTAACTTGGCCCGTTGCCGAAGAGACTGTGTTCCAGCCTCCACTGTCCATCTGGTGGGAGGCTGTCTGGTTTTTCAGACAGGGCCCAGTAGTCTCTGAAATGCAGGTCTTACAGCGTCCAGATCTGAAAGTAGGCACTGCTGTAGCAGGTGGTCTCCCTGTCTAAATTAAGTAATTTGACACAAGGAATTGTGGTTCCTTAGGTTTCATTTGTGACTCTGTGTTCCGTCCAGGACCAGAGTATGGGCTATGGGTGAACACGATTGACCAAACAACAGCTTTAAAAACTACATGTAAGTTCTGAAGACAAGGCAACTTTAAACTCAATGTTTAAGAAAATATCCACCTTATAGTGAGGGTTCACATTAACGTGAAGCATGACTGTGTATTGGAGTTCCTTGTTGTCAACACAGGGAGCCTGAATTGCTCAGAACCTATGGCCACTAGTAAGTGACAGGGCGAGGATGCTGGTCCTTAAGGTTTTTCCTCCGGATTAGAGTGTCCCATCCACTGCTCTGCACCACTGCTGGCGTTCGTAGGTTTCTGAGAGGTTTTGTTCTTTCTTTCTTTTTTTTAATTTTTCAATTACAGTTGACGTATAAGTACAATACTATATTAGTTTCAGGTGTAGGTTTTGTTCTTATTTAGATATATAAATGAAGGGTTTTTTTAGATAAAAAAACTTAATTTATTGCAAATATTGTCAAGGAATAATTTTACACTGTTTAATAGAGAGACTTTGGAGTCAGGTCCGGATTCTAATTCCAGTTGCCCACTTGTGAACTTTCCAAAAGTGAAGTTACTTTAATCTATTTTCTTATGTATGAAGTAAGGCTAATGCTATGAAAACTAAATAAGGTACCAGTTCCTTTAAGGCCTGTCACCCAGGGAAAGGCATGTAGAAATCACTAGATGGTGACTCTTTTTTTAGCTAAAATTCTGAAATAGCTCTCTGTATAATTGATTTAAAGCCTCCTGGAGCTTACATTCTCATGGGAGAGACAAACAAGGTAAACAACTAAAATATGTGTGGTAGTAATATGTGTGATAGTAATATGCGTACTAAGGAGAAAATAGAAAGCAGAGAAGGGGGATATAAAATCTTGGAAAGAAATTAAAATTTTAGGTAGGGTGAAGACCTAAGACCTCAACAGGAAGGGACTGTTGACTAAGCTAAGCACCTGAAGAATAAGAAGGTTCTACTTGTGTGGATGTGTAAGGGAAGCACCTTGCCTTTCAGGTGGCGAGAGCAGCAGTGTGCATGATAGGTATAAGGAACTTCATGGAGGATGGTATGGCTGGAGTGGAATAAACGAGGGACGAACTAGTTGGAGTTGAGGTCATTGTTAGCAGTGGGCCAGTTCGCAGATCATGTAGGGTTTTGTAGGTCACAGTAAGGATGTTGGAGGCTTTGAGAAGAGGCGTAACGTGATCTGACTTACATTTTAAAAGTACCTCTCTGGCTGCTGTGTTGAGGAATGCACTGTGGGAGGGGGAGGAGTAAGGGAGGTAGTCAACAAGGACAGAAGCATGGAGACCAGCAAAGAGGCTGATGTAATAATCCAGAGCATTGTAGTGTCCGTCTTCAGAGAGTGTCCATGATGTGTTCTGCCACTGAGATGTTCCTGTGCTCACACTATATTCATAAATACCAGGAAGGATTGGAAATCATACCATCCTGGCTTTTAAATTTCCTTTAGTAGATTGTGACACCGTATAAATGCCACTTTGCATATAACTTTATCATGCCCTACTTGCTTGGGAAATTTCCTTGCAAATGAAGGAAGCACTTTGTAAAATACGTGATCTTTGTCAGTTGTCATAGTGGAGCTGTCTCTGGTGATCGCCCCATGGCAACGAGGCTAACTGAAGTACTGTTTCATTGTCGTAATTATCGATTCTGACATCTGAAAGGAAAGTAGGTTACTAGGGCTGATGAGCACCACGGAGACGCATGCAGACCACAGAACAGCTCCTCTGCCTCCCTCCGCAGACGCCGCACGGAAAACCGGAACCCTCTCTGCAGGATGCCACCGTGCTATTTATTCTCCCACCAGCTGAAGCTGTACTTTTCTTTCGTTCAGACCTTTTCTGTTAGGATTTGCTTCTTATGGCCTTTGAAATTTGTGTTATATTTCAAGGTTGCCTGAAAAATTATTTCTCTGTGAATATAACAGAAAATTGGAGTGACCTTTTAATTTACTGGATTAAGATTCAACTTCAAATATTCGACCTTTACACAAATTGTCATGAAATTCTCAAATGAAATTAGGTTTAATTTATGTGTGTGTGTATCTGCACTGTAAGAGTAGAGAACTTGTACAGTATTATAAATCAAACTTAACGAGAGTGTCACAACCGCACAAGGGGCAGAAGTAATTGATTTATGTCAGCCTGGCTTAGCTGCTGCAGCTGACTCAAAAATCCCTTTGTCTTTCAAGGATCTCTAGGAGTTATAACCAGCATCAGATCACACATGAATGGATATGGTGTGATTTACTATCAATTAACATGTCAGTAACATATGTACAAATTGAGTATGTTTGTCAGTTTAATTACAAACTGTTTATATGTTCCTTAGGTGAAAAAAGAAACTAGAGTATCATTTTATATGTTTTATATATTAAGAAGATAAAATCAAAAAGACTGAGCTGTCTAGTTACATAATTTATTATATTTTTACTCCTACAGTGCCTTTATTATTAATAACCTCTTTGCAATAAAAGAAAAAATGGGTACTTGTCAATTCATGATTTTGTTTCTGTAAAATCACATTTGTATGACAACCACGTTTATGTCCATGGCATTTACCAGTGGTAGACATTTCCACAGCTATCATCTCGTTAGGTTCTAAGAGGGACCCCCGGTGGGATATGGAAGGTAGGCAGGACATTCCCATTTTACAGCAAGGTACTTCAACACCTAGGAATTGCCTCAAGGTCACTTGATTATAAGGTATAAAGTGAATAGACTGAGGTCTTTAGATTCTTGTCCTAGGACCCTGTTTCTCACACAAACCATTTCATCTTCTCTGTGTAGCTTTTTTCAGATCTGTGGAGTACTGGTACTTGTGAAATGAATATAGATATTTCGCAGAAAGACTAATGCAGTAGCAGTGAATAGCGATAACAGTGTTATTCTGCATTTGAGATTTCTAAATGATGGGTTTCTGTAGATTTCTTACCACACTGTTCTCTTAGAAACTTGCATTAAACTCAAAAAGGCATCAACACAAATGTAATGTTCAATGAACAAAGTAAAACCCTCACAGACGTAATGCTCAATGAAAAAGGTCACAATAGAGACCTGCAGTAGGTCCCCCTTACAGAAAGTTCCAGTACAGGCCAACGGAGCTGTGATGTTAGAAATCAGGGCAACTGTTCCCTTTTGGGGGGGCATGGGGAGTGTTGAATTGACCTGGGTCCTGTTAGACAGAGACTCCCTTGGGAAGGTTCATTTGATATTTTATTCTTTTAAATGCCTAGTTTCATAGGTGGTAGTTTGTTTAAATGCTTTTGACTTAAGTAATAGTTCTTACATGTTTACTCTAGTTGTAAAACACCATTTCCCAACAAAAGTCAATCTGCCCTTTTCGTTGTTGTTCCTGAGCACAGTGCATTTCTTTCTTGGGACTTGTCACAAAATCAGTTGCCGTGGAGCCATCATAAGATGATTGCCAAAACATGCCCTGGCCGGTGTAGCTCAGTTTATTGGAGCATCATCCTGTGAACCAAAAGGTCACAGGTTCAATTTCCAGTCGGGCACATGGCCTAGGTTGCAGGTTTGGTCCCCTCATTGGGGCGTATTCAGGAAGCAACCTATCCTCTCTCTCTCCCTTTCTCTCTCCCGTCTGTCCCTTTAAAATCAATAAGTGTGTCCTCAAATGAGGGTTTAAAAAAAAAAGGTGCTTTCCAAAACAACTTTCTTGCTTACATTTTTAAAGATGTTGTGGGAGGAAAGGTATTAAAGAAGATCCCCAGTTAGGATGTTAATCTGTATCAGAACAGACTGCTAGAAATGTTTTCATGGAATTCTGATAAGGCTCAAAGCAGAGCTTTAGTCAGCTGCTTATAATTTAATAATTTCACACTGATTTTTTCCCATATAAATGGCTTCAGAAGAGCACACATAGTTGAACAACAATAGCTCTGTCATTTTTGAAATGTTCCTTGACGTCAGAGCCTAAAGGAAATGAGATTGAAGCTAGAAATTATTTTGAGCCAAACTAAATTTGAATAAAAATGGAAACTGATGGTCACAGCCGTGATGTTTCTCTGGGCTTCTGATGTTAAACTAAATCCACAAGCTTTCTGACCACAGTTAACAGGAAGAACTTAAGATTCTGTGGGTCAGCAAAACCTTTGCAGTCATGGTTTAGCAACTCAGACCTCTGCAAGTCGTAGATATTATGGGTCATGCTTAGGATGAGGGGCAGTTTTTGTGCAAACCATTGCTTCTGTTCCTAATGTGACTAGTTTTTTGTTTTGTTTTGTTTTGTTTTGTGGGGGGAGCTTGCTTTAAATTAGTTTAATTTTTTTAAAAGATTATATTTTTAAATGTTTCTGTCAGCTCTTTGCATACTATGGTTTCTTCTTCCTTATTTCCCCTGCAGTATTCTATCTCTTCGTCGGAAGAAGAAAGACTTATTTCCATCAGGAGACCTAAACCGCCAACCTCAAGCGACTTCCCTGATCTTAATACTCAAACAAACTGGGCCAAGTCACTTCCCTTGCCAACGCCGGAGGAGAAGATGCGACAGCATGCTCAAACAGTCCAGGCTGATGTGGTTCCTATTAACATAACCGGTATGCTTTGCTATGCAGGCAAGGTTCAGAATGTCCTCAGGGAGAAGGACTGTGGCTTGTTGTGGTGGTGGTGGTTGTATGCTCTTCGAGTTTCATTTACACAACAGAGGTAATGGCTGTGGTCTGGCATCCTGGTCCTTGTTTAATGAAGGGAATGCTAAAACATATGTGCATGTGTACATGTAAAATAGCTCTTGCTTTTAAATTAAAATACTATGTCCCCAAAGGTTGATGTCGAATAAGTCAGTGGTCTGGCCAACCATTTATTTAAATTGTGTCTTTTTATGTTTGTTTTTAAGATGTATTTATTTATCTTTAGAGAAAGGGGAAAGGAGGGAGAAAGAGAGGGAGAGAAACATCACTGTTTGGTTGCTTCTCACACACCCCCACTGGGGACCTGACCTGCAACCAAGCATGTGCCTTGACTGGGAATTGAACCTGTGACCCTTTGCTTCACAGGTCAGCATTCAATTGACTGAACCACACCAGCCAGGGCTAAAGTGTGTCTTTTTGAATCAATTTGCTTTTTGAAAATATTTTCGTTATATGGGGACATCTTTTTAATGTGATCTTGGTAAAGACAAACAATTATGTTTATGTTCTAAAGGGCTGTTTTAAGTAAGAAATAACAATTTTGTGATATCTCTTAATAGATTTTCTAAAGGGCTATTTTAAGTAATATTTATATAAGTAAAGAAATAACAATTTTGTGATATATCTTAATGACAGATTTTATCTTCTTGTTTTCTCAGGTGAAAAAAAGGAAAAATTACTTGAAATAAGAATATCAAGTGAATTAATAATAATAACTGTAAAATTTATTTTTAAGAAAACTCAGTAGGATGCTAAAGTTATATTTTGATCTCTATAATTTGAATTCTGCAATATTCAAATAAAAGTTCATTTTTTCTTAATATAAAATTTTAAAATATGAACATAAGAAGCCAGATGTAAAGTCCCAGTTCTGTCAGAATATCATACTCAAGTTGTAATCACCTGCACTGATTAAAAGTGACAAATAACAAGGTACATGAGGCTCAAACGCAGAATTTCACAAACTTGGATTGTTAAAAAATACCAGAATGTTCCTGTTTTGTCACTGTGGTAGCCTGCAAACAAGACAGGTCAGTGCTTTGAGACACATACACAGTGCCAAGTAGATGGGTTAGAGGTTACTAGCTTTCACCACTGGGCTGTGTGTGTGAAAGAAACAGATTACTGATCGTCCCCATTGATAATCAGTCCATACGAAGCCTAGCCTGTGGGGTAACCTAGGAGAAATCAGGTGACCAGTAAGGACGAGTGTTCATGGAAAAAACAGACAATAAAGATTAAATAAAGTTTAAAAATAAATAAATAAAACAGCAAACTCTGCAAAATAAATAAATAAAAGCTACCTGTCTTTAAAAAAAGAGAGCCCACAGCCCTCTTGCTGTGCTTCTGAGGCTGCTGCTGGTGACTGCCGCTAGAACGCTTTTTGCTGTGGCACTGGTTCACTTTTAAGGAGTTGATGGTATTTTGATAGTTTTTGGAGAATTTTTGAAAACCCTACAGGACATTTAAAAACTACACTTAGAACTCTATTTTGAGTTCCAGAGAAGTTTAATAAATAAGTACATGGATTATTTTAAATTCCATGTGCATGTTTCCACATTTATTGTACTCACACCTTAAGAGAGGACAATCACGCCATTTTAATCCATTTTCTTTGCAGATAACATCATTGATCTCTCAAATGTGATTCTTGTTCACCTAGATCATGATTTTTTAAAAATTATTTTTATAAGTAGCTATGTTTCAGAAACAAAGTATAATGTTTATTGCTAAATGAAATACATAGGTGCATATTTTCTATAAGAAAATGTGTTACATTATTTGATGGCTCAAATGCAGCAGAAATGTAATTATATATGACTAAATGCCTCAGGAATAATATTATAAAAAGATTGTGGTATGAAACATGATAATCCTTAATGTAATTAGGATAAAATGCATTATCACGAGATTAGTAAATTTAAAACAGGGTAACTAGAATTTTAGGAGTAATGAATTATTTGCAACAAAGTACATTGTCAAAAACAGACAGTGTCCTTTTTTTGAGCTTTACTGTTTGATGAGTAAGTGAACATGAATTACACAAAGTTTAAAAAGAGACCTTCAAAATGCCACTCAGGAAAGGTGAATGACAATAAAGAAATGAGCAATATGAGTTGTATTCAAATGCAATTGATGTTTAATTGAGTGATTAATATTTTTAAAAATGTAGAAATTAAATATACTACCTAATTACATATTTACTGATCCATTTTCTGGACAGGTGTGTTTACATACACACATATATTTCATAAAGGAAGTAGTTTTTCTAATATGCTGATATAAAAAAGCATTAAAATTTTTCACTTTCAGTGGCTGAATTGACCTAGGTTAGGCAGCTTCCTGCTGTTTAAATGACATTTCCTAAAACCTAGAAGACTTCTGAGACAGAAATGTAGCTGCCTGTAGGGAATGGTCACATGCTCCTTTATTGGGGTAAACATTGACCCTCTAGTTTGATTTTCAGTAAGTTGCAGCTGAGGGAAAAGTGCCGACAAATGTATTATTTCACATCCAAAGTGCAGCCCACCTGGCATAGAAATAGAACATTAGCACTGTGAGCCGCGAGTTTGAAAATCGATTTAATCCCTTTAGTCATAGTTCTGTGGGGACTCAATATGTTCAAAATGTTGAAGCGAAAAAAATGTTTAAAATAAAACATGTGTATGAGTATGTTCCACAATCTGCAATGTAGGATAACAGGTCTTCCCCCTGGAAGACGAGCATGGGTAAACACACTTAAACAAGTTTTACAAACCAGCTTCATACTGATGTTTGAGCCAGCTACACTTACTTCTAAGTAGTAACCGTGACTGACTAATGCCATTTTTCAGTGAAAGAGAATGATTCGATTCCTCTCAATTCCACAGATATTTACTGAATAGCTACTTGGTGTCCGGCATCGAGCTGGATGCCACAGGGGATGCTAAGTCCATGGGACACAGACCTTTCAGGTCACAGTGTGAAAAAAAGGAAAGTTTGGCCCCTTTAATGGTGATGTCCTTCCTTATGATTTGCTTCTTAATTTCCTTGGAGCTTGAAGGGTTTCTCTTGTTTTTGTTTAGGAAACAAAACTGGAGACTAAAAGCAACTATCTGTTAATGTTTTGTTCACCCTTAGGGCTTTGGTATGAGGAAACTTTTTCCCTCTGCTACAGGTAATCATGGGCCACCAGAGTCGGGGCCTGGTACCTACAGACAACGTGCACAGATGCTGTTACTGCACGTGGTGGCCCCTTCGTTACAGGGAGGGCGCCCTGGGTATCAGGGTCTTCTCTCCATTATTTCTGTCGTCCTCCATGGGAACAAAGTTCCAAGCATTTTCAAGTTGTGAGCATTTATTTAAGTTTGTGAAATGTATTTTGATTATTCAGATCTTTTATCCTCTGTTTTGATTAGGTAAGGTTCTATTTACAACTAATTGCTATTAAAATAGAAAGTACATTATTCACAAAATACTCACTTTGAATGTGTGTCAATGTTGCTAAAAAGAGTGATTTTTTTATGACGTAAGAATGACGGAAATATATAATTTTTGTGCATATATGTATTTTTAACTTCTCTTTGAAGAGATAACCATTTGAGAAGGTCAGTGCTATAAAACTCTAATAAAACTGGCATGTGGTGTAAAGCAGATCAGTCAAAAGCTGATATTTTATTTTTCAGTGTTTTCCCACTGTGTGTCAATCACACAAGCTCACACGCTAGAATGAGAAAACGTCCTCTGGATCTGACCTTTGGGTTTGATTGCAGCCTGACCTGAAAGGTCTGCACCCGGACCGGCTTTTACAAGTGGTTGTGAAACGAAGAAGCAGTTCAGCTTTAGCAGCAGCAGTGCCCCCGGGCCTCGTTGTGATGAAAGTGCTTTATCACCATAAGGCTTTTTAATGGCACACCGCGGCAATTTCCGCTGTCCGTACAAATTGTTGGCCTCCTTGACTGGAAGAAAAAGCTCTTCGTCTAAAACTTCTTGGTCACTTGTTCCGTCCCGTAGAACAAGACATTGCAGTGGCCTCTGGAGCTCACTAAATGACTGAGAGACATTTATTGCCCCCCTCACACACCCACTGACGTCAAGAATGATTTCGGTGACCAGAGGACCTACGTGAAATGCTTCCAAATGACTCACTTTTAAAATAATGCAGAATCACTCTTCTGGTGTGCTATGAACAAATTTGCATTTTCCACTCCAGCTCATTTGAAAATGAGATCCAGGTGCTTCCTTTGGAAGGACACACACATAGAAATTGGAAAAGAGCCTTATGATGATAATGTGCTTTCCTTCCTTTTTTGCCCTTAAGCATTCATTCATCATCATATGACTGGCTAACATCATTATTAATACCTTCTTATCATTTTACGACAAGCTTCTGGAAGAAAGTGCATGGTGTCAGCTTGCTTGAAAATAACATTGCTTTGCTTGTTCTACTGCTCTACATTAGGGGAGAATTTCGATCGCCAGGCCAGCCTTCGGCGGTCTCTAATTTACACAGACACTCTGGTAAGACGGCCGAAGAAAGTCAAAAGGAGAAAGACTATTACAGGAGTCCCTGACAACATACAGAAGGAGCTAGGTATGGCTCATCAGAACTGTATTCTGTTGCCCCTCGTTGCTGTTCAGCATTGCTATGCTAACCTCATCTGTGGTGCTTATGGAATCGATACATTCTGATAGCCATTTGGTGCCCCAAAGGCCCAGCTTCCTTTCTGAATGAGGCACTGCACACAAATCTTAATACTCCAAGCAGATGATGTATTGAATTTTGGTGAGAAGATAAGAGGAGAAGTTTCTGTGAAAACTAAGTGGGATGATAGAAATTCACAGTGAGGTCATTATCTCTATGTACTTTGAACAGTGGAGAATTTCCACAATTAAATTGACTTTTCAGTTAGATTTTAAGTTTTCATAAAACTTATTCTAAAGCTTCAAGTTATGGTTATGGACTTCATTAGTTATACTGACAGTATCGAAGGCCTTTGCCATCAAAGAGTGTGGTATAACTAGTAAATACAGCAATACTAGTAAATGATAGAAAATAGTTTTTATGTTGGATAGTGCATATATGTACTTCCAGTGAAACAACTTCAGAGCTTTTTGAGTCAGTGGTTTTCAACCTGTGGTAAAAACAGGAAACAAACAAAAAAATTTTTTGGCTAGGGGAAAGGGTTGTTTGCTTCATTATTCACTTACCCATTTGTTTTTGCTTATCTTCATATAAACTGTGAATAATCTCGTCATTCTCCTCTTAATGCCTTCCCTCCTTCTCTCTGGGTTTTAATGGGTCCATCAGGAATGTCTGCAGAGGCAGCACAGCAAACTGAGTCAGGAGCCGGGACTCTGGGGCCAGGCTGCTTGGATTCACATCTCAGCTCCGCCACTAACTCTCTGGGTGACCGCCAGCTGGTTACTTCACCTGAGTCTACTTCCTCATTTATGGGAGGGTTGTCTAGCATTTAATGAACTAATACAGGTGAAGCACTTGGTGTCTGCGACTACTATGAACATAACCCTGCTATTGTAATTATTGGAGGGAACTTCATGCTCCCTTTCTTGAAATTTATCTTTTTCTTCAGCTAACCTATGGACTTCTTTCGCAGTAGTTACTTTCACCTGATGTTTATATTTTTACTTACCATTAAAGGTTATACTCTAGAAACTCAGAATCCTTATTTCTGAACTTGCCTATTAGTCTTTTAGTTAAAATGAGTTTATCCTCGCAATAGTGATATACCTATTATAGCACTTTGAGGTCGAATTTCAGCCTCCAGGTGCTATAGACACTGTTCCTACGTGTGTTTTTCCAACACCTCTGCTCACTTTTCTTTGCCTTGCATTTCCTCTCTAACTGCCATTCAGTTCCACAGTCCGTGTGCTCTGCCTTCCCGACTGTATCGACGTGAGACGGGAAGGGCAGTGCTTGCTTCTGCTCTAGGTAGCTCCAGCGACCCAGATGGCATGCAGGTGCTCGTCTTACCCCCAACAGAAGGGCTTATTACAAACACAGGCAAGATTCCACCCACAGGATTTGTGCAGCCTGTCCTTCGTTCATGCCCCCATGTGTTGCTTTTTGTAGTGGGCCGGTCCTCCTGGATCCCACGCTTTCAGACGCTTTTCGTTCCGCCTCCTTTAGGCAACAGCTGACTAACTTGAGGAACTAATATGTACATGTACGTTCAATGCATGCTTAATGGGCTAGTCTCCTCCAGCACTCAGGGGACATTTGTCTTTGAACTGATCTTTTAGGAGATGGCCTTAATCAAAAGGAGTGACTTTAAAGACAGGCCCTTTGTAAGACAGCAAGGTTAATATTTCAGGGTAAGCTGCACCTTAAGTGGCTTTCTGACCAAAATAGATAGGTTTTGGATGGCTTCATGCAAGTGTAAGAATTGTTTGGCCCAGATAAAGATATACGTAAGTATTTAACACCAATTATCTACATATGTGTATAATAGGAGCTCTAGAACCTCCGAATTCTGAACTTTTATTACTTATCACCGAGCCAAGCAGTATGGAGCCAGTCATTCAGCTGCCTCCTTGACCTTACTGAATGATCTGGCCAGCCTGGTAAACCATATCTCCTGTAATTTTAATATTTTTTAATGAGTGTTTGGGCCCCTGGAGCTCATGCTTATTTCTCTTTGGCACATGACATGGAACCACTACTGAGGCTTGAGGAAAGAAAAGAGCTTTTCCCATATCATCTGCGTTGTAATTGTTGCCAGATGTGAGGCAGACGATGTCATTGTGCAGTGACAGGGCCTGGATCGTAGCTGGAAGTCAGCTGAGGCAGCTGTGTCAAAGCTCCAGCTTGGCTACGGAAAAAAGGACAGTTAGCCAGCTGCTCTAGTTTTATGGATAGACTCATTGGAAGGATTGGTGGATAGAATAAGGGAAAATAACATTAAAATACTGAAAAATTTAGGGAAAAAATTTAATCATCATTTTCTTTCATTCATTTTAGGACTTCAGATTGACTTTTCTCCCAATATTTTGTGCTCATAAGTTACCTAGTTCAGAAACTTTGTGCTACCTAACAATTGAGTGCCAAAAATAGAAATGTGTCATATTATCTGCAAAAAGAAGTCTTCTCTAGATAAAAAGTGTAGGGTTTTATGGCTGAGTCAAATAAACTAGATTTTAAAAAGGAAATGATTATCTAAAGGAGAAAACATTCTCTGGATGCGCCCTGCCCACTAACACAGTCCAAGTTGCCAGGGCTTGGGTTTTTAGAAATCTAACCAGATGTGTTTCTAGAATTAGTGTTATATTATGCTTAATTATATGCAACTTTTACTTCAAAACCCCTAAGTAGTAGACTCTAGAGACTAGCTAACAAACACTTTAAAATCAAGGTTATGCTATTTTCTGTTTACTTTCAAAGTATATTTGATGACTGATAACTTGTTTCTATCCATTGAAATGAGTCAGACAAAATTTTGATTTTTAACCCTATTATCTTTAACATACATAGAAACCTCTTTGGACACCCTGTTGCCCTGTTGTGAGGTTTCATTTTTTGAGACTCAGATAGGGTTATTTTGTTGGTATATAATTTATATTTGGCTGCATCTGGAACTTATCTCAATATGTTCCCCAAGCAGAAAAAGCCTCATTTAAAGGAATCCCCTTCTGAATAATTTTGACAGTTTGTACAAAGACCTGAATTACTTTTTCAAATTTATTTTTCAATTATAATTGACATACAATAATATATTAGTTTCAGGTGTTGTTAAGACTTTTAGAAAATTCTATATAAACCTTAAATAAATTAACTTGTAGATTTCTGTCTTCCTTTTTTTTTTGCATATTTTTAAAAAATCCTTATCCGAGGATGTATTTATTAAGTTGAGAAACAGAGAGAAAGCATTGATTGAGTGCCTCCTATAAGTGCCCTGACTGAGGATCAAACCCACAACTTACCGTATTTTTGGACTATAAGATGCACCCCCCCCCCACCCAATTTGGGAGGAATAATGGTTGTTCATGCTGCTGTTGAGTTCTGTTTACATTTACATTGGTGAAATATTATGTTATTTATGTTATTAAATATTTTACCACATTTTTTGGTTCAAAAATTTTTTTCCTATTTTCCTCCTCTAAAACCTAGGTGTGTCTTATGGTCTGAATAATATGGTATGTATGTGCCCTGAGCAGGGATCAAACCTGCAATCTTTTGGTTATGGGATGATTCTCCAACCAACTGAGCCACTCAGCCAGGGCTCGATTTTTATCTTTGATTATGTGTTCTTTAAAAACTGAAAATCTCTTGTAAAAGAAATATATGTATAATTATTTCTTTACATTAGATTTGAAAGTCAGATAAATCCCATCAAAAGTCTTAGCAGCTTCTGAGTGGTTCATATATGTTTATAGTTCCTTTTTGTAGTGTTTTTGTTCTTCAGTTCTAATCAATATAGCATCTGTATCTGTAATATTGTGACACTTTTTGTCCTGTGAAAATATTGGAAGATCTGTTTGAATTTTGGTGGTCCCTGTGTGAAACATGTTTTCCCATTTTTAAAGGTCTTTAGCCCTGACTGGTGTGTCTCAGTGGGTTGAGCACCAGCTTGTGAACCAAAGGGTCCCCGTTTCAATTTCCAGTCAGGGCACATGCCTGGGTTGTGGGCCGGGTCCCCAGCAGGGGGCATGCAGAAGGCAACCACACATTGATGTTTCTCCCTCTCTTTCTCCCTCTCCCCTCTAAAAATAAAATCTTAAAAAAATAGAACATTACCAATTTTTTAAAAGGCCTTTAGAAAAAGAATACTGTTATTTAATAAGAAATTTGTGCTGGTTTGTAGATGGCGGAAAAATGGCTATATTCCCATTTTCAGAAGCTCGGAATGGTTTCGCATTCAAAATTGTTACCTGAAAGAGTCAGGCCATTGTTTACAGCCCTCAGAGATGGTTAAAAATCTACCATGGACCCTGTGCAAAAACGACCACAATTACAAAGGAAAAGATAAAAACCCAGTGCTGAGTGGAATGATGCATCTTGAATGCTGGGAGTCAACTCGTACAAACTGATATAGCCACAAAGTCAGCCTCCCACCTTCTGAACTACCAAATGGCAAAATGTGTGCCTTTTGTGTTTTCTTTCCTCAAAGTGTATTTTTCTTCTACTCTTGCTCTTTTGCCTCCTGCCCCTCTCTCTGAGGGAGAACTTCGTGTGTGTGTGTGTGTGTGTGTGTGTGTGTGTGTGTGTGTGTGTAGGGGGTGTCTTTAGTGAGTAGCTCCTTGGCTGAGGGGAAGTGGAAGGAAACAGGTTCTGTTGGATAGGAATACAAGTACAGCGTAGGAAAGGGCTCACTGGGGGCCCCCCTCCCCAGGGTGACGCCTCCTTGCAGTTCATACCAAGAACATTTTTGCTATTTGGATGAGCACGAGGCTTTAGATCCAGCGGGGGGTTGCATGGGGTAAGGAGGGAGTTCTCCAGAATCCGCTCCCCACCAGTGTCACCAGGGTCCTGGGCAGGTGCCCAGTGATGCTGGTGGGTCTCCCAGCCAAGACCCTGCTGGGGTTTCGCTACTAGTTTTCAAGACTTAGTTCATCCTGATGATTGCTATGCATGAACTGATATTTTTCTCTGTACATTTTGAGTAGGTTCTTGCCCTCGTGATTTTGTTTAAAACTTCTGTTCTTTCTTAGGTGAGCTTGAAATCTGCTGTCAACACTTAAGGTGTTTTCTTACCAACTTCCTTGCTATTTGGCTTTTCTTGTATTTTATTCTTTTTTAAACATAGTGTTCTCGGTTTAGCTGTAAAGCTCTAAGAAACAAATAACCCTAATTTGAGAAAACGTTCACTGGATCAGTCCCTGCTGCTTTTCCCTACCAGAACACAGCAGATTGCCGTTGAATTTTGAATGTCACTGACAGACAGATGACGATGGCTTGAGATGGATAATGAAATGTTTGAGACACAGATGGGCCTGTAAATCACTTTTCTTAGGATTTCCTTCTGACATAGAAATTAATGTAACAAGCACTGTGTTGTACCAATATCCTTCATAAATGGTGTCTTTGTGGCCCTGTTATTGAACTACCACATTCATCTGTCTTTGGGGAAGGCAGTCCCTGCTTGATAGGTTCTCTCTGCATGTACCTGGTAGGTGACAGGCCACCTCAAAATCTTCACTGAAAGGAGGTTACTTGAAAGTAAACCTTCCACAGAGCACTCAGCCTTGATCTCGGAGGGAGTACTTGAGAATTCCATATGCAGCACTTAATCTATAGGAGGATTTGAAGACCAGTTAAGAGAAGTACATGAAATTCATAGTAAGGGTTTTTACTTTAGGAGCTATTGGTGGCTATTTAAACTCTTACTTAGGTGCCTACAGGAGAAAAAAAAAACTACTTCAAATAGAGAAGTGTTTTTTGTTTTGTTTTGTTTTGGTTTTAAGCCCGGCGGAGCCAGGAGGAGGTGAGGGCACAGGTGATCGACTAAGGTACTGGTTTTTAGGTAACAAGCCTCTTTCTGCTTTATCTCCAGCCTCGGGCACTGGCCAAGATGATGGTGGCAGTCACTCAGTGTACGCGCCAGACCACTACTCGACACTAGGAAGGCTTGACAGCCATCGGCCTGCCGGGCAGCGCTCCGAAACCAGGGACTGCAGCTGTCAGACAGAGGAAGTCAAGGTTGTGCCCCCTTCAATGAGAAGAATCCGGGCACAGAAGGGACAAGGCATTGCTGCCCAGATGGGCCACCTCTCGGGCTCCTCTGGGAACATGTCCGTGCTGAGCGACTCTGCGGGCATCGTGTTCCCCTCCCGCCTCAGCAGCGACGCTGGCTTCCACAGCCTCCCACGTTCTGGCGCGAGGGCCGGCATGCAGTCTCTGGAGCCCCAGTTCGCAGAAGACCTGGACGGCATGTTCCCCTACCAGAGGGCTAACCTCCAAGCAGATGAAAACTTAGGACGGTTAGCAGGTGCCTCTAGGACTGGAACCCTTTTGAGGCCCAAGTCCCAGGAGCTGAGACACTTTGAGAGTGAAAACAGGACAGGTCCAGCGTGTGTGGTGTCCCCTCATGGAACCTGCTCCACCAGCATCATCCCCAATGCCACCCTCTCCTCCTCGTCGGAAGTAATTGTTATCCACACCGCTCAGAGTTCAGGGCAGCTGGACAGTAAAATGGCCAGCTCCCCCACATACATGAAGATGAAATCCAGGGACCGCCTTCTCCCCCGGCACTCTGGTACAGATGACTGGCGGTCTCCCAGTGGCAACTGGAATGAAGGTCACTCCACCACTGTTTCACAGGCTCTGGGCCCCCGTTCCCCCAGGAGAGCCACACTGTTGTCCCTCTGTGATTCGGCAGTCTCTCTGAATACCCCAGCAAATCAGGAGAATGGGCCCCAGGCCATGGCCTATAACTGCAGGAAGAACCTGAGCTTCCCAGCACCCCCCCAGGATGTGGATGGCAAAAGTGAGTCCAGTTATTCAGGAGGCAGGGGGCATGGCGTGGAGCCCTGGGAATACAGCGCCTCAGGGAGTGGGCGGGCCTCCCCACTGAAGCCTCACCTGGCCACTCCTGGTGACTGCACTCCTGTGAGCAACATGAGCAGCTGTAGTTTGGACCAGACATCCAACAGAGACGACGCCAGGTCCCTGTACTCAGAGGACCACGATGGCTACTACACATCTGTGCACAGCGATGCTACACCTGGGGCTGGGGGTCTGGGCGGCAGCAGCAATGGCTTTGGGAACCCCAGGCACAGCGTGATCAATGTTTTTGAAGGAAGAACTCAGAAGAACCACGGGGACTGGTCAAATGGCCATGACAGATCTCTTTCTCGAAACATCTCTTTGAAGAAAGCAAAGAAGCCTCCTCTGCCACCCTCTCGGACGGACTCCCTGCGCAGGATCCCCAAGAAGAACACCCAGACCAATGGGCAGGTGCTCAATGAGAGCCTGATTGCCTCACTCCAGCACTCGCTGCAGCTGAACCTTCCGGGCAAGGGTGGCCTGTCGCCCTCCCAGAGCCCCTGCAGTGACCTGGAGGAGCCCTGGCTGCCCCGCTCCCGCAGCCAGAGCACAGTGAGTGCGGGCAGCAGCATGACTTCCGCCACCACGCCCAACGTCCACTCCCTGTGTGGGGTCACCCCGTCACCGAGTGACACGAGCAGTGTCAAGTCCGAGTACACGGACCCCTGGGGTTACTACATTGACTGCACGGGCCTGCAAGAAGACCCTGGGAACCCCGGGGGGCACTGGGCAGCCTGCAGTGGGGTGCCAACTGGCAATGGGCCAGTCCGCCACGTCCAAGAGGGCTCCAGGGCCACCGTGCCCCAAGGGCCTGGTGGCTCAGTCAAACCAAAGATCACATCACCGGAGAAGTCGCATCGAGTCACTTCTCCATCCAGTGGGTATTCCAGCCAGTCGAATACGCCCACTACACTCACCCCTGTGCCTGTGTTTTTGAAATCAATGTCACCAGCCAATGGGAAGGGAAAGACCAAGCCCAAGGTACCAGAAAGGAAGTCCTCTCTGGTGTCTTCTGTATCCATCTCCTCCTCGTCCACGTCCCTTTCTTCTAATACGTCCACAGAAGGAAGTGGAACCGTGAAGAAGCTGGACTCAGTGCCGACCTCTCTCCCTGTGGTTCCTCCTCTCCCATCTCTTCCGTCTCCTTGTCCTGCCAGCAAGTCTCCTCTCCCTCCTCCCCCGCCTTTAGCAGATTCCCCCGAGGGCTCGCCCCTGCCTCAGTCTCCCCTTTTCCCCCCTCCACCACCAGAAGTTCTTATTCCCTTCTGTCCTTCTACTGACGCATGCTTCTCTCCACCCCCCACAGCCAGTAGCCCCCCTCTGGGCCATGCCTCTGTGCTGTCCCCTCCACAGTCTTTACCCTCCTTGGTTCCCCCGCCTGCCCCACCCCTTGACCCTAGCCTGATGAAAGATACTAGGCCTTCTTTCAAAAAGTCTAGCCAGCCAGACTCCTCCCAGGAGGCCTTCAGACAGCCTGGGGCCAAGCAGGAGGGCGGCAGACCCCCCGTGCCCCTGATAACCACAGAAGCATTGCAGATGGTGCAGTTGAGGCCAGTGAAGAAGAACTCGGGAACCGAGGGAGCACTGTTTCATGAACAAGCGTCTCAGGAAAAACGAACTCCAGTTGTGCCCCAGTATCATTTAAAGCCATCTGCTCTCCTGAAATCCCGAAATAGCATAAATGAAATGGAGAGTGAAAGCCAGTCTGCCTCCGTAACAAGCTCGCTGCCGACTCCCGCCAAGATCATGAGTCAGGGTCACCAGGACAGAGCGGCCGAGCGTGGCTGCAGCCCTGGCAGCCCTGGGGCGGCAGAGGCTGGACCCAGGCCCGCCCCACAGCAGACAGGCCCTGGACCTTCGCCTAGCAGGAAGCCGCCCCCCATTTCCAAGAAGCCCAAACTGTTCCTGGTGGTGCCACCTCCGCAGAGAGATTTCACAGCGGAGCCAGCAGAGAACGTGAGCGAGGCAGCACCCAGCCCCACAAAGGGAGAGGCCAGAGAGAGTTGTGCATCCGGGGCCAGTTCTGATGAGACTGACTCCGGCAGCTCGGTTCTTGAGGGAGGAGCTGCAGGATCCACATCCCCAGGCAGAGTGGACGCCAGTGTCCCCGTGGTGCAGCCCGATGCCTCGCCAGCCCCAGAGCAGGAGGAGCCAGGCACCAAGCCCAGTGGGGACAGTGTGGAGAGCTGTCGGACTCTGCAGGACCCAGGGCGTGAGTCTGGCTTGCTCTCTCGTTCCCCTCCGACCCCATCCATGCAGCTGAGACAGACAGGGCTGGTGTGCATTCATGGGAAAGCCAGCAGTCCCTGGGTTTCCTGCGCTCCCTCACAGCGAGGCTACCAACTTGGCGTTCTATGAAAAATTTTTAAAAAATCTAGATCTAAGGGTAGAGCTTACAGAACGGCAGAAAATAGAGGGATGGGGGTAGGGTCTGCAGCAAGCTGGGTATTAAATAGCAATGAATAATCTCCCTTCTGGAGAGCTGCAGAGAAATGTTAGAACACAGTTTAAGAGCTTCCTTAGAGTTCCAGACCTGAACAGAAAGAATGAGCTTTGGCTATCATGCTCCCCCATCTTTGTAAAATATCGAACTACAGACCCCACTGCCTGCCTCTGTGGGTGTCACGTTGTCAGGAATGACAGTGAAGACTTGGGAGCTTGGCTAAAGGATGAAATTCAAGTCGCTTGTGAAATCGTGTGTTTGCTTGCTTGCTTCTCCATAGCTGGAGCTCCGGAGACCGACTCAGCCCTCTGTTCCTCAGAGGACTTCCCTAAGGAAGAAGGGAGTGATGAGGCGATGACCCCCAGCAGACCCCGGACCACGGAAGACCTCTTCGCAGCTATTCACAGGTATCTAAAACTCCTCCTGTTTTCACCTGCTGTATGTGTCCCCCTTTCCAAATGGTTCCGCAAATTTTCTTTTCTGTCTTGAGGTTTCTTTGGTCACCCAGTTAGGGTTCATGAACTTGATTATCAATCTGTTGTAGAGTGTTCCTATGTTTTTATTTTCTCAGATTCCCAATTTCTGGTTTACTTTGTTCCCCTGATTTTTATGACGATGTGGGGAGCAGAGACTCAGTGTGATGCCTCCTGGTCAGCACCGCTCTTGCTGGTGAGAAGTACCGAGTGTCCGTCCTGTAATGGGGTGTTTAAGAGTCAGGTCAGAGCGGCCCTGGTCCAGGGTGAGGATGCTGTGATCTGTGGCTGCAGACTAGCTCTACAGGAGAGGACCTTTCCTAAAGGTGTATTATTATTTTACAGAAAAAAAAAACACAGGATTTTATCGTGCAATTTCCTTGGCTACTTCAATGTTTCAATGAATCTTTTTGAAGCAGGAGTGAAAGGAGTTAAATCCCCTTGTTTTACTGTATGCTGCTAGTGCCATCTAGCGGCAGCAGCAGTTATTGGGGTACAACAACAATGAGTAAAATTTTCAGAATAACTGCCCGTGAACTGATGCACTTTTTACTTGTGGTCACCTTGAGGGAATAGGATTTAACACTGAAGCGTCATTTTTGCCTTATTTTTTGGTTGTGAGTAGCCATGCGCCCTCACAACAGTGACATTGTGAGAGCTGATCAGACAGTGTGTGTGTAAGTACTTTCTGCACAAACCTTCGTTTCCTTCTGGACGTCTCTACCACGGTATTTTCAGGTAACTCTTACAGGTGCCCTTGTGCTCCCAACATCCTCTATTGCCCTGAACCAAAGTCCCCCTTCTCCCTTCTGAACCAAAAAACCCTGTAAAATCATTTGATTGTGTAAATAACCTTGTGTCGTGACTGTTTTCCCAGTTCCTGGAATATAACAAAAACTGTTCATTGCATGACATGAAAAGCATGCGCTCTCCCCTCCTGGCATTCCTCATGCACCCTACCAGCGTGTCTTGGGAGGATAAACCAAGCTGGCAGGTTAAGGTGTTTCTGAAGAATGGTATTTCTTACCTCTTAGCTCTAGTATTGGTATACTATCCCAAAAGACGCAAAATACCATTCTATTTTAAAGGGCATTCAATATTAAAGGGCAGCCCTTTAATATTGCCTGACTGTTTTCCTTGATCTCATTAGGAATAAAAAGGTACCTAGTGAATCAAATTATATCTGGAAACAGGGAAACAAAAAAATGCTGTATCCTTTGAAACCAACTTCAGTGGCATTTCTACAGGTTTATACAGCTGTTTCCAACTCAACATTATAGACAGGCAAGCACTCAATAAATATTTTCTGAGTTAAATGAAACCAATTGGTATTTAACTGTTAGGAAATTCTTCCAAGTCTCGACATCCTCCATTGAGCACGAGCGCACTGGATGGCCCAGCGTGCACGCACGACACTTATGCGGCAGTGCCCAGGGAGGGCGTGCTGCCTGGTCACTCTGTGCTCGGAGCACTTGGCCTCGGCGAGGAGCCCAACTGTTGTGGCCCAGATTACTGCGTGTTTTTCCTAAAATGTGTCCCAGATCGCTTCTATAGTTTATTTTAGCAACCCTCTTAAGGCACTGAGAAATTTGTGGTTTCTCCTACTAGAGAATTCTATCTAGAGTGTAATTATAATTACATCTACAGCAGATGCAGAAAGGGGCCAGTCTGTGTTACCGTGTGTACGCCTGGTGGCAGCACGGGCTGCGTAGGGCCGGGCTGCAGAGGGAGGGCAAGGACACGTGCCAGTTGTAATTTTAGCGCTGATAACATTAGCAGACATAATGAAAATCCACCTGAAGTTTGGGATTTCTAGGGCTTTGTTTTATGCCCCCTTCCGTACCTAAGCTAATACTTTAAAATAAAGAATATCTAAACTGAAACAGAGCTTTCAAATTTTATAATGCAAATTAATTCACTTCAGATTCAAAGCCAGATGGAAAATGTAGAACACCAGTTGAGGTGTGAAGTTTTTATATTTATTGAAGTAATTAGTTTTCAAGCCGGAGTTAACTGTTTAACTCCTTTTTACAGCCATCTCCTTTAAACACACACATGATGTGTGTACGTGTGTTTGCACATACATGCAAACATACATGCACACAAAGAATTCAAATGTTTAGATTTAATTCTTGTTTTAGGGGCAGCTGCTCTTGAAAAACAATAATAATTTGATGAATTCCCACCCCTCCTCTTAATTCTAAGTTGACAATAAAAGGCCGTGGCTTCCATTGGGTGGAGCTGTGGCCTGCTGTGTGGCTGCCAGCATGCCTTCTCATGGGAAAACCAGACAGGAACTGTGTCACAAAGCAGCGCTGCAAACATAAGATGAGCAGCTGCATGAACTGTGAGGCCCTGTGCTGTGAATGGGGAATGTTCCATGGGGTCCCCGTGCTTGTGTTCAGCTGTGTGACTTCACTCTCCACTCAGGTTCCTTCTCTGGTCAGACCCACCCACCTGAAGTCTTCTCGGGCTCAGTAGTCGGCAGGGTGGTTATTTCTATGGTTTCTGGCTGTCACTCATTAGCTACTCTGCAGCATTGCGTTTACTGACAGCTGGGCAGGACCGTTGGACCAAAGTGTCCTAGGCCAGGCTCTGTACTCCCAAAGGGGCTGCTGCTGCGTCAGGTCTGGCTGCCCTTCAGCCTCCGAATTGAGCCCTTACTTTCTGTCTTTGGCTTTGGTGGCTTCTTGTTGGCCAGCAGCATGGAGACATCCCTGGGAGCACCAAGCCCAGGACAGCCATCGTGGCCCACCCTTCCCTGTGCCTTGCTCTACGGGCACATAAAAACTGCACTGAAGCCTGGCCTGGTGGCAAGAAGGGAAAACTGTATTTCCCTAAATGGCACTCAAAGCCTTACTCGGCACCTACTCTGTGCCTGACAGAGCAAGGACACCGCAGCAAGGGGGTGGAACCCAGGTCCACGTGGCTCCCGGGGCTCTTGATCACACCAAATCCTCACAAACCTGGGAGACTTGTATCCCCACCCCCATTTTACAAGCATGGAATCTGAGGCGAGGTAGAGATGAGGACTGGTCCAAGGTCGCTCAGCTCAAAGTCAGGAGTGCTCAGATTTGACATTTACGTTGTGTGTGCAGGTCGCACCCTCCCAGCCTTTCCCTGCTGTGTGTTCTAGAATCATACAGCAGAAAAAGAGAGATGCCACAGCTTTATGTCGTCAGATGTGCTGGGTTTGTAGAGCAAGGCCACCTGCACTTCGCCAAGGGGTTCCTCGCATACTGCGTGGTGGTTATGAGAAGACCACCCAGGGACCACTGGGCTCATCTGATTCATTATCTCTGGTTCACGCTCAGCAGCAACCGCACAGAACAGGCAGGTTCTCGGAGACAGGGACCGAGAAATGTCCCCAGGAAGCATTTCACTTCCCCTGAAAGCCCCTCCTCTTTCACCCTCCGCCTCTGTCTCTCACGTTTGCGTGATCAGCTAGAGGGTCTCCGACGTCGGTCAGGGAGGAGGCCTGGTGTGGGAGGCTCACCTTTGCCTTCTGCACCGTGGGACTTCTGGGAGTCCACGTGCGGCCCAGTAAGAGCCAAGGAAGCCTGGTTCTGTCACACTCTTGTGCAATTGTTCTAGAACCTGGGTGGAGCCTTTCTCGGCAGAGGGGCTGTTGGCTTATCTGTTAGGCCTGTTCGGTGCCAGCACCAAACAAAAAGGAGAAGTGGAAAGGAAAGCGGGCCAAGCCTGTGCAGTCCACTCGGGACCAGTCCGCTGTCAGAGACTTGATAAAAATGGCAGTTATTAAAAGCTTTAGTGATGGTCCTACCCTAAATAAGTTAGTATGATAGCTGAGATTTGTTTCAAAATAACCCAGGAAGGGTGGAGCTGAAAGAAGAGTGGCCGCAGGTAATGATTACCGACGGGCCCTGGGCACATGGGGCAGTCGGATGAACTGCCTTCGCACTCATGTTCGGGGGTTCACGTGGTAAAAATCTTACTCAGGGACGCGAATGGGTGGTGAGATAAGCGGGGTGGTTGTGGCTGAAATCCACTGACCCACGGGGAATTAACCTTTCTCTTAATGTCACTAAATCTCAGATCCAAGAGGAAAGTCCTCGGCCGCAAAGATTCGGATGACGACCACGCCCGAAACCATTCTCCCTCCCCGCCAGTGACGCCCACCAGTGCCGCCCCCAGCCTGGCCTCCCCAAAGCAAGTGGGATCGATCCAGAGAAGCGTGCGCAAGAGCAGCACCAGCAGTGACAACTTCAAAGCTCTGCTGCTGAAAAAGGGCAGTCGGTCAGACGCCAGTGCCCGCATGTCCGCAGCGGAGATGCTCAAGAACACAGACCCCAGGTTTCAGAGGTCAAGGTCGGAGCCTTCTCCAGACACTCCCGACAGCCCGTCCAGCTGTTCCCCAAACAAGAACAGAAGGGCCCAGGAGGAATGGGCTAAGAACGAAGGCTTGATGCCTCGGAGTCTGTCCTTTTCCGGCCCCAGGTACGGCCGCAGTCGAACGCCGCCCTCTGCAGCCAGCAGCAGGTACAGCATGCGGAACCGCATCCAGAGCAGCCCGATGACTGTCATCTCGGAAGGCGAAGGGGAGGCCTTGGAGCCTGCAGACAGCAGGGCGCGCCACGCCCTGGGCGCTGCAAGGGGCTGTTCGCTGAGTGGGCTGGAGGGGGATGAAATGGACGAGGGCAGCCTGCCCTGTGGCGTGGAGCCCACCGCCTTGCTGCGGGCACAGGCTTCCGGCCCCGCGGGTGGGACCACCAGTGCTGAGGGCAGGGATCCGTCGGAACCGCGGGAGGTGCTCTGAAGGAAGAGAGGGGCAAGAATGGAGTCTCCCAGGTGATGGCGGGGCAGGTGCACAACACGTCGCTCTAGGAGGCCGGAGGGGCCCTTCACCGCCTGCCCCAGACCCCTACTCCGTGTCTGTGCTGTGGGCCCGGGCCCGGCCATGCCCACAGTGGGTGAGGGCTGCTTAGGACTCACTTGGCACTTGCCTTGTGGCTTAAGAGCAAGTAGAAGCTTAACTTCTGAAAGTGCTTCCTGGGGAAGATTTTT
Source organism: Tonatia bakeri (assembly GCA_004024845.1). NCBI lineage: Eukaryota > Metazoa > Chordata > Mammalia > Chiroptera > Phyllostomidae > Tonatia > Tonatia bakeri. Next base: position 253,328 of record PVIA01001542.1, read on the forward strand.
TTTTTCTAAATGCTGGGGGGTGGGGGGCGGTGAACAGGTATGTGTGTGCGCATTTTGAATACTTTTTATGTTAAAAAATACACACACACACATAACAGATATGTGTGGAAAAAAGAATTAAGCTAGGTAGAATAATGGAGGCTTCTGGACAAGGAGGTGATGGCTTTAAACGTCTGTTTACGGAAATGAGTGTGTTCCAGAAGAAAGGAGAAGACCATTACTTCTGAGAAAGAGGTGGTGGATTTGCTGGTCTGAGTACACAGAACACGTGGGTACACGCACCCGTGTGCTTTCTGGTGAGCCCGGAAGGCTGGGGAAGGGCTGAGTGACTAACTGGTTCAGGTACTTTTTTCCGGGGAGAAAGGCTTTGCTTTTTTTTGTAAAAATGACATGTGGATGTGGCGACGCTGTAACCGGGAGCCTGCGGCTGTGCAGCCACTGACGCGCCGCTCTTAGCCCGAGTTTTGGAAGTGTGGGTCATTTTTTACGTGGGTCTCCTCCTTGAGTGGAGGGGCCTCTGAGAACTGAGCTGAGTGTGTGCACATTCAGAGGGGGCGGGGGAGGGGAGAGGGCGGAGGAGAAGGTGATACACTGCTGGGATTTGTTTCCTGCTTAGTAAATGAAATTATTTTTTAGAATTAAAATTGAAAAGTTGCACTATAGAACTGTGGGTGGAGCGTTTCCTTTTATAACTGTTTTTTTTTTTTTAACCAGAGTTTAAACTTCCATTTGGCAATTTCTTATCACTTGAAATGTCAACATTTGCTAACTTTTGGATACCCTTTTGGTTACACCAAAGAGAAAGTTATGGCTGTTTTTCCTTGAACCGCCTGCAGGTCATGTCTTCACTGAGAAGGGTTATCAGAATCTATCAGATATCATCCAACTTTGACGAAAATGCTGAATAGCTCTTTAGTTTCATAAACTGGTAAAAATTGGCAGGGCTCGAATTAGCCCTGGGAAATGAGTTTTTAGGTTAAAAAGATTTGTTTGCATCATTTGGTTTGTGCGTTTTTATATTTTTTATAAATATAATTGAGTTAGGTAATTACTTTCTAATCTTCTTTGGTTAGAATGTTAACACTTTTAGACATGGGAAAAAAGTGTGTAAAGTATTTATTTTTATGTCATATTCTGGTGACCCCTTCCCCCACTCCCTCCCAACTGCCATGTCCTTGATTTATTGGTGAATAAAATCCGAGTCTTCTTCATCAGAAGGACCTGAGACAGCAATCCTGAGGTTCTCGGGTTACGTACCAGGCAGCTGCCTGTTGTCATCTTTTCCGGTATGAAAATCTCACCTAAAAGTTGGACTGCACAGGCCATATCATTATAAGGTTTGTGCAGTAAAACTTCAGATATCTATTTCAGGCACGTCTTTAAGACAAAAAACAAATCTAAAGAATTAAGGCTCCTTCCGCTCTCTGAAAAAAACAAAACAGTTCTTTTCACACAACCAGAAATCAAGACCTGACATTTAGCCACAAGCAAAGGACTTTTTTTACTTTTTTGGAGCAATTGTCTACTACATTGGGAACGAGGATTTTTTTTCTTCTAAATTTTAGAAAAGTGGTGTTGGCTTTTGCATATGAAATCTCATAGCTACCTAGAAAATATTAGAATGTACATGCTGTCAGAAAACTTTAACATAATGTACAAATTATATATGTTGAAGGTAAAATAAGCAACATCAAAACTAATGATAAAACTATTTTTTAAAAAAACATTTTTAAAGGAAAAAATATATTAGGTTTTTCAATTTGCTTTGAATAAAAACAATTGTAAAGTCAATGTTTGAGCGTTATTATTTCTTTTGGTTTGTACGTGCACTTTTGAATAATGAGATAGGTCTCCTGGTGCAGAACTGTCCAGTGTGTTGCCAGATGTGGACAGAACAGTGGTGGGGGCCAGAGGGTCTGTGGGAGCGGGGGCCCCCAAGAGGAGCCAGCCCATCACAGGCACTGAGGATGGCGCCGTCTAAGAGGACGTGCAGAAAAACAACTCAAAATAACGCCCTTACAGACTTTCAAATAAAATACAAATGATGTATCGACCGATAGTTTCAATGATGTTGTTTGGAGAGATGCAGGAATCTTTCCCAAGCGTGGAGGAAGTACAGGGAGACAAGTATAGACTCACTCCTGAACCGCACAGCATCCTTCGCGCTGTTGCTTCCTTGCCTGTGTGGGGCTGGCCACTGTTAACATCGTACGACACTTAAAAACTCCGTGAGGGTAGGCTTCGCAACCCTCCCTTAAACACCTGGAGACTGGAAGTGCCAGACAGTCCTAGACAGAAGCCCCAGGCCTAAGTGATTTCCACTTTATTCTTTTCTAAGAGTTGGGAGAGAAACATGCCCATTTGGTCTGCCCATTGGAAGCAGCCTCAACTTTGGTCTGATTTCCACCCTCCTGTTTCTGAAGAGTGTTGGTGGAGACCATTGCGTCTTGTGTGGGGACGAGCATGTATGTTCGGAGAGTCACAATGAGAAGGAAGGGAAGGAGGGTGTTTCGTATCTCCGTCTCACCCCCGCCCGCCAGCACCACACACGGCTCTGGTGGGCTTCGGAGAGGATGGGTGAAGCCTGGAATCGGCTCCCTGGTTCTGTCTCAGTGTTTTCAGTACATGAAATGAAGGTGAATAATTATTTATATCGCTGAGATTCTGTCATGAAATGAGCACAACAGGATGATATACTTGGGCAGATATTAGGATATTTTGGGGGGAGTGGGTTTAAATAAAGCATGGTCCTGATACTTCAGGTCTGTTTCTCTGTAATAAGCGGTTCACTCACTATGATGCAGCCTCTCTCAGTGTGCTGCTTAAACTGCCTCCCACACAGGCCGGCCTCTATTCACAGAACCAGGACTAGAGCAGTCTGTAGTCATTAGATTGGCAATGAAGAAAAGACCTCTTTATTAAATACTTCTCATGTCCTAGGTTAGGATGCAGGAGTTCTTAGATCAAAACATGTGGATGAGATATCATTAAGGAACTTACCACCTAGTGGAAAGACGAACGAACAGTGACTTATCCAATAAAACTTATCAGTGTCAGAGAAGAGGAAAAGGAAGAGCATTCCAGGCAAACCCTGCTGGGTTGGGACCCCACCCGATGTGTTTTCTCTACCAGCAGAACACCCGGAACAGGTTCAGGCCAGTGATGCACCCAGACCGAATGCTAGACCTTGCCGGGAAAGTTGCTTTCCTCCGATGGGTGCCCCCCTGTCCCCTGTGGCTTCTTGTCCCCTTTTCTCCTTAGAATGATGGGAGGTTGGAGGTGGGACAGTGCTCTTGTAACCTTGGAAATACCAAGAAGGATGGAAGCCCCATGGTGTGGAAGGCAGAGGAGAAAGGGGCCCAGTCCCTGAAGAACACCTAGAGGCGCTGTCCCAGCGGGGGCCTGTCCTCCTCCTGGCTCCCTGGGGCAGCCGTTCTCCATAGGCTATGCAGGCGAGTGGTGTGGTTCTTGGGAAAGTGGCACTGCCTCTGACTAGGTCGGTGGGGGAGGCCATGGCTCTTGGGGAACCTGAGCTAAGACTTTACAGTGAGGAGGGTTTCACCAAGCACAGGCAGCTGTCAGAAGAAAGTCATTCCAGAAGGAGGGAATAGCATGAGCTACGGCACAGAGGCAAAGTGGTTAGAGGAAACCAAGTAACTAAAAGAAGTTTCTAGTAAAACACAGTGGGCGTGGGACTGGAATGGTGTCCTGGAGCAGGGATGCAGAGGGCCTGGGATGGCATTCTGAAACCTGGGGTTTGGTTTTGTAGTACTGGGGAGTCACGAAGGTGTTTAAGAAGGGGGGTGGTGTCACCAGGCTTGGTTCTGGCCTTCTTTACAAGCTACCTTTTCCCTTGGTGACTCCATCGAATCCTACAGCATTAAATAAACAGGGTACATGCTGGTAACTCCGAGTATCTCCTCTCCTGACTTCTGCCATGAGCATCAGGTTAGTATATCCACTGTCTCCTCAGAGCTGGCCTTTAGAGGTATTTTAACCTTAATATATTTAAACTTCTCCCCAAGTCTTCACGTTACCAATTATAGCGTTACCACTCACAAATGGCTCAGGCCCAGAATCTATGCTCCATCTGCAGCCTCTTTTTCACCCCATATCTACACCATAAGAAGTCATTCCAATGATATTGCCAAAATATTTCACAGATCCAATCACTTCTCACAAGTTTCACTTCTCATCAGGTCCGAACTGTCATCTGACCAGACTATTATAAAGCCTCCCAACTGGCATTCTTCTCATTACCGTGTGCCTTCAACCACTCTCTATTCACCCCCCAAAATAAGCTTTGAAACATGGCTCCCAGCACTCCCCCACCGAATCCGTTGGAATGTGATTCTAACCGGGCTTGCAAGGCCTTAAGGCCTCCCGCCGAGCCCCTCCCTCAAAAGATTGGGCCTCATTCTCTTTTCTGTCCTTCCACAGAAGCTGCTTCCTGCGTCAGAGCCTATTTTAAACCAGACAAGGTCCTGTATTTTTATGCCCGTTTCATCTCCTCAGGAAGTAGACAGACAGGGTTGTCAAAGGTTTTATGGGAGTGTGACACCTCTGAGAGGAAAAGGGAGGAAGGAGGCGGGAGAGCTATTAGACTGCGGTCCTGAGCTCATCAGGCTGCGGTGAGACGGGGACCCTGGGGGAGGACCCTCCCTGGAGGAGGCCTGTGTTGGACAGCCGCAGCCGGGTCCTTCACCACTGCCTCGCTTGGGCTCCGTCAAGAGGTTACCTGGAGAAAAATGTTCCCTCCAATTTCCACAGCTTAGTGAAACCGTTGGCTACCAACCATTCCTGCCTTGAGAGTAGCATGAGCTCAGCTTGAATGCTAAGGTGGGCCCTGATGAAGCCAACAGCGGGAGCTAAACAACTGTTCAGCTGACCACCCTGTCTGTGGCTGGACGGCGAGTCTGTACTTGAAAGGGGATCTAAGGGGCACATCTCAAAGCCTGGCCCTTCTACCATGTAGACTCACTTCCTCTGTGAACTCCTCCAGGGCCCTGGTGGACCTCTGTCCCTGGGATTACGTTTATAAAGAACAGCTGGGCGGGACTGTCCGTGGCACCCTCCTGCCCTTCGCCGGTGGTCTCCAGGCCACGGTTGGTACTCATCATCCCCTCCCTCACTCTAACTACCTTTCACCTTCAGCTGTCACCTCTGCTGCTCTCGGTGGCTTTCCTGATGTCCACCAAGGTCATTTCCTGGTTCCAACCAAGCTCATTCCTGGGGGTTCAGAAATCCCGGAGGTCAAACCCTTCTCAGACCGGGGTTGCGGTTCTCGTCCATTTATAGTTACAGATAGGTAAGGGGTGCCCCAAGGGGGCTCCCTGACTCCTCACATCATGTAACAGCAGGCTCACTCTTCTCTCAGTCCAGGGTTGATTATCCCTGATGTTATGGTGACTGTTCTTGCCTACTGGTCCCTGGACAGCAGGAGACCAAAGTGCCAAAGTGACAGTGGTAGGCTGAAGTTCAATGGGACTTCATTATGTTGCCTGGGGAGGGTGTACACCTTAAAAACAAGGGCCTCTGGCTCTGCAGAGCCCAGAGTTCTGGGGTGGAAGGTCTTACATCCCTTCGTGGTTCATTGGGAGTGACGGTAAGTGGAGTTCCTCCTCCTTCTACCTCTTGTTTCCCAGATCCATGTGTCCTTCCTATTGTGGACACAGCACAACATAGGGGCTCTGATTGAGTAGGTATACTGTGTCCACTAGAGGGCGCTGCATCTTGACACAGTATTGTCTCCAACCAGGCGCTAAAGCCGGTCATTTCAGTGCTCCATCAGGCCAGCAGCTTCCAGGTGGTGCAGTAAGTGAGAGGACCAGTGGATCCCAAGGCCATGTGCTAACTCTTCCTGATTGGATGTTATGCTGTGTAGATCATACATGCAGTGAACCCACGCCGGCGGATCAGAGATTTTGTAAGTCTCTAGACCATGGTGCCAGTCGAGGCCCTGTAAGCAGGAGAAAACTGCACATCTAGAATAAGTGTCTCTCCTTCTGCAAAGAGACTACTGGCTCTTACAGAAAAGAATGGACCTAATATAGTCAATTTGGCATCAAATGACTACTTGGTCTTCTGACAGCTTCAGCAGGGTTTTGGCGTTAGTATCTATTGCTGGCGGGTTGGACATTCGGAGTTAGCAGTATCTAGGTCATCCTTGGCAAGTGGGAGTCCATGTTTTGGGGGGACCATGCACAACCCCCCTCTTTGCCACCACTGCCACTATATCTGTGTGCACACTGTACCATCCCCAGGTGGGGACCACAAAGGCTAACACCAACAGGCTAAGTCATTTTGTCCACTTAGTTGTTTAGTGTTCCTTCTGGTGGGTGCTTTCCAGGGCACATGAACACATGATAAAGGTTTTTCAGGTTCTATGTCTGCTCCCATATCCATCCACACACCTCTAACCCCTGACCTTCCTGTCTCAATCCTCCATTCTTTGTCTTTTCTCAATTCATTCCAAACTCCTGGCCAGTCGGCCAGGCCATTTGGCAGTGCTGAAATTCCATACGTAGGGGCAGGCACAAATAACACCCCTTTTAATTACAAAATCACAAGTATGATTCTGTAACATCACAATATCACACTCAAGCACACCATATGACATTTTAGGTGAAATGTTCAAATTAAAACTGAATTATTACACCCATATTATTGCCCTACCAGCCACACACAAACAGGCCTTACTTCTGCCGGACCCTGTATATTCTACCTTCCCACCCTCACAAACCAAATCATTGATCCATCACCCAAAATTCTGCCCCCTTTCTGTGGAAAGAAGGAAGGTTTTTGCTTGCAGCTGTCTCCCCGTGTCATCCTGAGTGAGGATGTAATGACGATGCTGTCCAGTTTCAGCTTGCACCCACAGAGTAAGCCAGCTCATCGGTACATCAAGCTCGTCCGTCTTCCTTCAGCTGACCATGTAGGTCCTCCGCACAATCTCAGGGAGCGGGTGTGGGGCGTGGGTGCAACCACGGTGCCATGGGGCGTGGGCTGCCTGCTCACACAGCTTGCTTATGTGCTCTGGTCCTGCTCGTGATTGCTCCTGGAGGTGTCATTTCCATCTCAGGATGGACTGCTGCTGGTCCCACTGCCTTTACGACTCAATGGCCCTGGCCAGGATGGACGGTTCTAGATATATCATCACTTGGTGTCTCATGGCTCCACTTCTACTAGGGCCTGGTAGCATACCTGCAGCTATTTTTCAAAAAGCATGTCATTCTCTCCTGCAGTTAATATGGTCTCACATCAAGCTCCCAGGGACCTGCATTGTGGTTCTCCCACTGGGTCTTGTTGAAAACTCCACACTGCATTCTTTTCCACCACTGACACCTCCAATACCACAGGGGCTGCCAGATCTCAAGGTCCAGGTTGCTAATTCCTTCATATCTATCACATCTGGATCTGCGTCTAGTGATAGTTTTTTCCTCCTCTTTATGGGTCATATTTTTATGTTTCTTTACATATTTTTCTAGTAACTTTTTATTGGATGTTGGGAATTGTGAAGGTTAGGTTGTTTGTTGCTGGATATTGTTGTATTCCTCTAAATAGTATTGGGCCCCACTCTGGTGCACAGCCAGATTTCTCGGAATTCATTTGGTCAAGGCTTACTTTCAAGCTTTGTCTGGGGACGTCCAGAGAAGCCTTTGGTTCAGAGACAATTCAGCCTCACTACTTTAGAGGCATCACCCATTAGAGGAATCTGCCTGATACCCCACACACTATGAGTTAATCTCCACTCTTGCCAGTGGGAACAAAAACTACTCCCAGTCCCTAACATAATCTGTGAATCACTTGTTCTATTACTTTCCAGTTGTTCATTTCTTGGCTTGGGTGGTTTCTCTTCACACCTTTAGGGATGAGTGCTCGGCCAAGGATCCAAGCGGACCCACTAAAGATCTACAGAACGTTCTCTGTGATGTTTCTTCTTCCTCTCCTTTACCCAGCAAATTCTACCCACCTTGGCCTCCTGAACACTGATCTCTGTCTCTTCTACTCAGTAAGACCACCGCTCCCTGTTTGGCTCCCCCACCGCCCTGTCTGTACTTTGCTGCCTGGAAACTAGCTCCAAGCCATGAACTTGAACAATGGTTGAACTCCCTTTTTTTGTCTTCAATATCTGGTTCCTGTTTTGCCATCACAGCTAGCACTGCCCTCCACCAGTATGCCATTCCATCTAAAGTTTCAATAACTAGACGGCCTCCTGGTGCTGGGAGCCATCTAGGCCCTGTCTCCCCACCAGGGATGGGGGCCTCACACCTGGCCAGGCAGCGAGTGCCCCAGGCTCAGAATGAGGTCTCACTGCCTGTGATCTCGGGCCGCTCTGATCCCGGGTGCTCCGGTTTGATGCTGGGGTAGGCTCGGGAGCACAGAGGATGTGTGGCAAAGGTGTACCTCTGAAAGGGAGAGGGAAAAGCAGGATTGGGCCTTTCCCACTAGATCTGCAATACAGATCTGATCAGGTCTCTGCTCCAGAGGAGACTCTTCGTTAGAAGGGTTCTGAGTTGGGCTGAAATAACTGGGTCCTCGTACCACTGTCTTGCTCACTCTTTGGCTGGAAGATGCCAGGAGAAAAAAAAGCATCACTGTCAGCTCTCACTGCCTTGCTCCGTCATAGCTGAGGCACCCCCCACCCAGAACAGTGTGCTCTCATCTTGAAGTCTGCAGTGAACCCTGAAAAAAGTAACAGCAGGAGACACCAGCAAGCCACGCCCCTTGCAGCAGGTCAGCGGGTCCTTTTTTGAAGGTGAATGGCGCACCTCCGCATGTTTGTCCATCACAACTTCAAATCCCAGAGAAGAAATGACCATTCTCTGGCCACAAGACAAATAAATGCCAGCAACAATCAGTGATTAGGCTCCTGAATCGCACTAGTGCACAGAAGCCACACTCTGGTAACTGTGCCTCCACAGCTACAGCTCTAAATCTATCCCTCTGTGCTTCTGGAAGCCCATAATCCTTGAACTCAGTGCTTCCTAAGCCCCGTCCAAGGGCAGCAGTTTTCTTTGTCCAGGGACAGTGTGTTCTGCCAGCACAGTTCTCTCTTGCTCAGCAAGCAGTACACGCAGGTTTTTGTTCTGGGTGCTGACCATGGCCTTTTCCTCTGACATGGTCACCTCGGCCCAAGATGTGGGCCCCTGTCCCCCAGGCTCTCGTCTGGCTGTTTCCCTCTCAGCGTTCACCTTTCAAAATCCTCCGTGAGGCCTTGCCTGACCCTTGCACGTGACATCCACCATGCTCTGCCCGGCCACCCCCATCCCATGGCCCCATCTCACTTGTATCAACATTTGAACTCTCTCTAGAATGGAAACGCCATGAAAACAGGGGCCTTGTCTGTCCTGCTCAGCACTGTATTCTCAGTGGACTAAACAGAAGAGTGAAGGACATCGGATTTGATGATTTCAAAGTCACTGATGAGGGAGCATTTCTGCTCACCACCATATTCCAGCTCCTGGAACACAGACAGGGCTTCCTAATGACTTATTTAAGAATGGATTTAAAAATAAATGACATTTCAAATGAAATGTTAAGGGGGGAAATGAGATTTGGGGGAAGTTAAGTAATGACTAGAAAGAAATATATGAATGCACTGAGTTTAAGTGAATTGTTTTCACTTAAACAATTGACTTAGACAGACACATACAGCCTTATGAAGAATTGACGCACAGATAGACAAATACGGATGGCCCTGTGGGGAAGCACAGAGGTGGGGGGACACTTTAATCCTCTGTCATGGTCCCTGGGTGCCTCCTCACACCCAGGGCTGCAGGAAGCCCTTAGACAACTCTTTGCAGAGAAACTAGAAAGTCACATGGTGGGGGAGGATTACTGTCCTATAGATGGGTCTAGGGGCAACTGGGGTTCCATATTGGGGGGTGGTTTGTGGTCAGGCAGAGTCGACTGAAGCCTGTGCAGAGGGAGAGCCCAAGAGGACAGGAAAGGGGCTGATGGGCGGAGTGAGGGTTAGACCAACAGAGAAGGTGGAAGGCGTAGCCTAAGGAAAAGTCTAGGCATGAATTTCCTATAGACAAGAGAAGAAAAATCTCAAGAAAAATGTCGACTTAAGGGATATTTTGTAATTGGTGCCAGCCACATAATGAAAACAACTGATTCTCTACCATGAGAAACACTCTCTGGATTGATCAGTTCAGAGGTGAAAACTGTTCTAGTTCACAATTTATGGACAAAGAGGGGAGAGGGACACCCTGGACTCAAATAGCACACAATTGATTTTTTTTTATTGCACACGTTTCAGATTCCAGCTAAATCTTGGTAATCAGAAATATGCTTCTCTTACTTAAAGTGGGATGTATTGCATAAGAGATGCCTATTTGACATAGGACGGCACAGGAGGTTGGAAATATTTCCCTCCTGCCAGGAGAGGCCGGCACCGTGGACAGTTATCGGGAAAACCGGGGTAGGGGGTGTGCCCCAGCCGGGTGGCAAAGGAGCTCAGAAAGGAAGGCAGCGTCTTTGGCAAGCAGCGAAAGGCGAAGAATCAGTACGTAGTCCATGCAAGCAGGTACTTATGGAAAATAATTACCTGGGATTTTAAAGTTTATGTCCATAACTTCAGAACCAGAAATCTAGCTTGTTTCCTATCAAAGATTGCAGTCTAAGGGTACCTGTGGGGTTATAATCACGTTGATTATGTGCCTGTGCTATGTGAGAACGGCCCCAGACAGCCCTGGCCCACTCTGGATAGCCATTTGCCAGCGGGCTGTCGTGGGGAACAGCGTGGGCTGAGGAGTCTGACTGCCCAGGCTCAAATTAGCCTCTCTCCTTCACTTCATCTGGGGCTGGTGACCTAGCGTCTCTGTGCCCAGTGTCCTCATCAGTAAATGGAGATGATTCAGCATGGCACAGGGAGTTGTTCTGAGGGCTGAATGTGGCAATTCAGGTGAAGCCCTTGGGATGGCACACCCAGAAGGCTATCCATAATTGTTAGCTTTGGAAACCATTAACCACAGGAGTGTTAGTCCATTGGTCCATTGGGAGGTTAATTTTCAGAGCTATTATATGATGTTGGGGTTGAAGGGATTGCAAGCGCCCTCTGGCCCCATCCGCTCTCATCCACTGGATTCTCAGGTCTCCCATCGGAGAGATCACGTGGTCCCGCTGCAGCCACACAAAGCTGGGAACTGGAAGAAGTGTCATTCGTGCGCAGCTCTAAGCGTTGGAAAGTGACTGAGCCCCAACCTGCTTTTCTCCCCGACTCCTACCACCATCGCCCTCCCGGAGCCCACGGCAAAGCTGATGCCCGTCCCGCAGCCCTCTAGTCAGAAAGTGACTGTCTTCTCTGGTCAAGCAGTTTCCAACAGAAATGAAAATTGGAAAATCCCCTTGATTTTGTGCCACCCATTCTTTTATTAGTTAGTCGTTTTTATACAACCTCCAGAAATGCTGCCTGAAATTACTTAAAAATTCACTTGAATTTTTATATTTTATACATTTTCAGGAAAAACACACCTTTACTGAATATCAAAATAGGATGGGAATTTCCTACTGATATAAATTTATTCTTTGTCAAAAAATATTACAGATATTTTTGGGTACCATGAGAGCTATTTTTGTGGGGTGGGGGGTAGTGGGTGGACAGGGAACAGGACTCGACAGGCTGTAACTGTGGCTGCTAAAGACATTTGGTTTTCATGTGCAGCCCTGACCTCACCCCTCCAGGCCCGACAGCTTAGCAGTTCCACATGGGGAAACCTCTAATGTTTTATTGATAACATCCGGAGGGGATAACACCCAACTGACACAAACCCAGGTAGAAACAGGCAACATGACTGTGATACAGGGAAGAAGGGGCAGTAACTTGACATTTCCGTGGAGCCTCATGGAACCAAAGACCACCAGGGTTATGACCAATGTCCATGTTTACAAAAGATTGTCCCCTCTTATCTGTGTATCTAAATACAGCTTCAAGCATTACAAAGGCACGTTGGAAATAAGCTCCATTCATATTAGCACTCTCAGGGAGAAGATCCTAGACCTACATTTACTTATAGGTGTGCTGCTGTCTGTATTAAACAGTTTAGCCCCTGGTGATGCTACTTCGCCTCGTTTTCTCATTCATTTTCTGTGGGTGGCTCATTTTTCTGAATCAACCACACTTCATTATTTCTATCGAGCAGATTGAAAGGGCTGTTGTAGCCTGCAGTGTAGTACACCTTCTCATCGAAAACTTTTCCTTCTTCCCTCAAAATGCTTGCTAATGTCAAAAGTTGTTCTTGATTCTTTTGAGCACTAGAGAATCCACCGAAAGACCTACAAAGGAGAACGTAAATAACCGTGAATGATTTTAGTACCGATGCCAAAGTCAGTCTGAAAGGAAAAGCTGCAGCTGATACAGTGAAGCTGGAGAATGCTCAGTCTCAGAGCTCTACCTGCTCGGCTCCTGAGCCTGCTCGGCTCCTGAGCCCGCTCGGCTCTGGGCTGAGCACTGCCTTCCTCTGGTACCCGGTCTCAGTGCAATCTCAGCACACCAAGGGCCCATCTGTTGGCAGGTAGATTTGGAATTTACACCATCTCGTCCTCTCAGACTTTGATGTGCCTACGAATCCTGTTGATGTGCAGCTTCAGAAAGTCTGGGATAGGGCCTGAAGGTTTGTATCTCGAACAAGCTCCCAATAATGCTGATGCTGCTGGTCAGAGGACCACACCGAAGCCTCCCTTCCAGAGTCCCAATTTTCTTTTGAACATTTCCCCTTTCTTCCTCTCCTTGGGTAAAGGATAGGCACTGATTTATGATGAAAATAATATAGTTTTGACCCTATGAACGTACAGTCTAAAGCAAGAGTCAAACATCTTGGCAACTCTCTCTATAACCCGAGAAGAGGTTTAACACAGACAGGATGGATGTGCTTAGCAACGCTGAGGGTATGATTAAATCAAAGCCAGGGGTGTGGCCTGAGTTGGGTGTGGATGGAGGGTGTTTTTGCTGGGCAGAGAAAGGGGAGGGATAAGAAAAAGAACAGAAGTCCAAAAATGCAAAGCATTTTCACAGTGAGGCACAAAGTGAGCGCAGGGAGGGAGCCAGCGACAGAAGGATGGACATTATACAGCATCACCCTAAGACCTCTGGGGACTATTCTCTAAGTGTCTCCGAGGGAGGTTGGGCAGAAATGTAACTTGGTCAGATCTTGGTGAGATACACGGGAGCTTTGGCGATGGGAAAGGAAAGACAGTCAACAGTTTCATATTAGCCATGACTGGCGTGCTCAGTGGGTTGGGCGTCATTCTGCAAATTCAAAGGCCACTCCTTCAATTCCTGGTCAGGGCACACACCTGGGTTGTGGGCCAGGTACCTGGTCGGGAACGTGTGAGAGGCAGCGAATTGATGTTTTCTCCCTCCCTTCCCCTCTCTCTAAAAATAAATAAATAAAATCTATAGTTTAAAAAGATTTAAATTAAAAGTGGGGAAAAGGAATAAAAATTTAAGCATGAATTTAAAAATATCCTGACATTAAATCATAATTTAGCTGACTTGCTGACATGTAGACGTGCTAGATTTGATTTTGAAGGTTAAGAATAGGAAACACCGAGAACCAAAAATATTCCTAGTGTGCCTTCTTTAGCATAAGTTTTATTATTGAGAAAGGATCAGTCCTATCCTTCAGATAAAGATGTCAGCTCTCAAGCGTCCAGATCAGACCACGTCTGCTTTACTTGACAGTCTGTCGAGCATCTGGAATCATTCTCGGCACGTAGTCTCGCTCAAACCCTTGTCGAGTAAGTGCAGGACTGGGTCTATGATTTCCAGCATGTTGACTGATAACAACCGTGAACTACACGTTAAGAAATACTTTGTCTCCTGAATTTATTATTTATTTCCTTAATAATAGCCAAATCTTGGTGTGTTCTGCCAAAAGGGAATTTGTTTACAGATCCTATTTCTTCCTTGAAACCACATCTGGAAGCCTCTCATTAGAGATCACCTTCTGTTCTGTGAACACATGTTGTTCTACAATGATCCATCCATGCTTTCTTCAGTCACAAACATGCTGAGCCTCCCCCTACACACCTGCTGTGCTTGGAACTGAAGGGCACGGACAGAGTAATGCGCTGCTGTATTCCTGAGGAAGTTACTGGCTGTCAATAGGTCATTATAATTTAGAATAACGGAAGGACAGAGTGGTAAGCTGACTGGAGAAGCTGAGGAAGTTATCACAGATGAGGTGTCATTCTAAGTCCTAGAGGATGAAAGCGGGCTCTCTAGAAAGAGAAGAAAGAGGAAGCTAGAACTGGGTGAAATAGCATGTTCGTGTTCTAAGTATTTTATGTACATTAACTCATTCAATCAGGGCAAACCTATGACATAGGCAGCTACTGTGATTATACACATGTTCCAGATGTAGAGATTTCAGCAAGGGAAGTCTCGCGGCTCGCCTGATGTGAGAGGCAGAGATGGGGAAGGACGCGTCCTGCTCGGCGAGCTCCGTGAAGAAGGGGACAGTCAGTGGCACACAGCTAGTGGGGCAGACAGGGCCGGGCCACATCATAGCAGGTGTTGTGTACAATGTGAATGAGCCACCTGAACTTCACCCAGAAGCAAGAAGAAGCTGACAAGTTGGCGTTTTGTTGCTGTTGTCCAGAAAGCACAGTTCCAGGGCAGAGAAAGGGAGGAAGAGACCGGTGGGCAGAGGGGAGTTGGGAGGCTACTGAAGCGGAACAGTCAGGATCGGAGATCAGTAGACGTGGGTATCGTGCCCACCACTGGGGTAGACAAGGACGACTTCGGTGTGGTCCCCGTAAGCGGAAGCAACACTGAGGTTGGAGGGAAGGGAACAGAATTACGATCATTCGAGAGCATGGGCTACATCCGGAGACCAGCTGCCAGGGAACAATGCACTGACATGGCCTTAGAGGTCCTTGGCCAGGGAGGCCGATAGGCTGATGAGGCCTTTTACTGAGACAGGTGCCATGTCACATCACCACCCATGGAAATTGGGAATGGGTGAATGGCATGTTTTTGGAGCTGTCGTGTTTGATCCCCACCCCCACCCTACGTGGAAATGCCCAACGAGTAGGGATATCGGGCTGGGACACTAAATCTGAGAGTCATTAGAAACAGGTATTTGAAGCATTGTGATCAGATCACCTGGAGCAAGTCTGCTGAGAATGAGGGCGGATAACAGGCATCAACAGGGACTGTTGGGCTGAGGAGCTGGAGAGGAGGAGAGGAATGACAAGAGGGTTACAGATGGACAGGTGTCAGGGAACAGACTGGTCCACACGCAAAGGCCACAGTGGCCCCTGGGAAGGGACTGTTATATGACAAACCGAGTGCACTGTGGATGGCGACAAGAGCAATTCCATGGAGATGGGGCTGCTGTGCCAGGCCGAGGTGGTTTGAGGAGTGTGTGGGAGGTGAGGAAGCAGAGACAGATTCATTAACAGGTGGGTGGTGATGGGAGGGAGCGAAAGGGAGTGATAAAGGGAGTCCGGTGTGAGACTATTATTGTCATGTACTGTGTGTGTTTTCAATTTCAACAGAGAATTTAATATAAGGAGTCAGGTAAATAGGCATTAGAAGTCGGAGAAAGTAAAAAGAAACCAGAGATACCCTCAGAAAGCAGCAACCACCCTTTGGGCCGGGGAACAAAAGGGACGAGTTGGGGGCTATCAGCACCCAGAAGTTGGAAGTTAAGGTATTCTTGTTCAGGCTTAGCTAGATGGCGGGTAAAGGCAGTCTTACGCTTTTGGGGGCAATAATTTGCATTGTGTCTGATTTGTAGAAGGCATGCAACAGACTGCATTAAATGAATCGATTGTATCGCAACAGGCCCTTGGTAACATACAAAACTAAGCCAGTAGGAAAACGCCACAAATGTGCATTAGACCTGTTTGCATGGAACGGTGAAAAGCCTGCTGAAATTGCAGAGGAGCGAAACAGCGCGTGCAGGCCAGTGACACGAGCCGTCGGCAGGGCTATCAGTTCCCCACCACTCACCGCACAAACACGGTCATTTCGGCTCTGTCTTCAATGAAGACATCCGACTCTGAAGGCCTGGGCGGATCCGGTTGCTGCTCGGAGGGGACGTAGAGGGAGATGGTAATGGTAGACGCGCTGAAAGGGCCTGACCCCGGCTCCACGTAGCTCACCACGGGGGCTGTCATCTTTATTTTCATCTCTGTACCACAAAAATATTTTTTCAGTGCAAAAGGAGACCGCGAAAGCAAATGCAGGGTGTTGGTCACTGCTTTTAACCCCACCTATTGTTTCGGGATCTGTGTTTCACGATTTACTTTATGCTATTGGCATAAACACAGGGAGGGCAAAAGTAGTTTACCATTGTGAGTAGGCAAAACAGTTTATTGTTGTACAATAATTTTTAAAAGATTTTATTTATTTATTTTTAGAGAGAGCGGAAGGGAGGGAGAAAGAGAGGGAGAGAAACATCAGTGTGTGGTTGCCTCTCACGTGCCCCCACTGGGGACCTGGCCCACAAGCCAGGCATGTGCCCTGACTGGGAAGTGAACCGGTGTCCCTTCAGTTCACAGGCCAGTGCTCAATCCACTGAGCCACACCAGCCAGGGCTCATTTATTAGTTATTGTATTATTTTCCATCCGAACAACTGTAAACCTACTTTTGCCCCACCCTGTATTTACCTTTTAGATGATTTTCATCTTTAAAAAATAAGGCCAAAATGACTCAGTTATCCACTGCCCATATTAAACACTTACTTTTTTTGGTTACTAAACTCTAAAGTTTTAGTGATAGCAGGGAAGATCAGAGATCACATAGTCCCGTCCTTGATTTTTACGATTCAGAAACTGAAGTCCCACTAGCAAAACAGCCTTCTAGAATATAAATACCGTCAGAGCCAGAACCAGAATTTGGGTCTTGAGACTCTGGATCCTGCGTTCTCTGTGCCTATCTGCCTGCTGGTGCCGCTCACCCTATTGGTCACCAAATAATCCAGAAGCGTGACCGTAAAGAGGTCCGGACACTAGTTACGGAGGCCCCTCTTCCAGCAGAAACACGGTCAGAGAGCAGAGGCTGAGAAACCCTTTCCAACACGCCCCTCCTCCAGACACTGCGGAGGAGCCTGAGCAATCCTCGTCCTCAAACACCAAGTCTTTGTTGATCCAGTTATTTTTCTATTCTAAAGGATATTTCTTTAATAAGCTAAAACTTAAGAATCAGTCAGGGGGCCCGACCACGATCTCTATAATTACAAAGTAAATTGCCTTCACCTTTCTCGTTTTTGCCTTCGATGTAGCTGTGCAGCCTGGCGAACCCGGTCTGGATGGCGGAGTCCCAGTCCATGGACTCCACGCAGGTGCTGACCCACTTGGCCGGCCCGTAGTGTCGGATCTCGTAGCTTCCGGGCTGCGGGGGACAGAAAACTTGGGGGAGCGCTGCTAACAAGGCAGGACGCAAGATGCAACAGGTCGGGTGCCTTGATTCCGGGCTCACATGGGACGCCCCGCCTGGGGACTGCGCCCCACTTGGGTCGGGCCCCAGGTTCTGGCTCCTTAGTGCGGAGCGGGGTCCGGAGCCGCCCAAAGTGAGCGGCTGAGAAGGGGGCATGGGGGGTGGGGGCGTTGATGGTGAGGCGGGGCTGGGGGTGCGGGGGTGAGGAATCAGCCCAGTTCTTGTTAGGAAAAAGCTACTGTCACGTCCCCTCGGCTCTGAGGGTTCCGCCGCGAGTTCTGGGACAAGACCGACTCCACCACCCTCACCCACTCCCCACCCTCGGCAAAGAAAAGAAATTGAGATGCGGCCGGCACCTGGGGTTATGTCTAACCGACAGTTTTCCCGTTTTTGCAGGAATGGAGCTAGGGGCTCAGACCATTTTACAAC